>JAVTVY010007249.1:0-47163 GCA_036873755.1 Hanleya hanleyi | reverse complement strand
TCAAATGGCTCAAAAAGCCTACTCTGACCTCGGTACTCCAGCACAAGAGGCATTAGCACTGAATCAGTTGTACAAAAGCATACCTGTTGAGATGAAATGTAGATGTTTCGATAGATCATGCAGGACCATAGCAGAAGCTGTAGATGTTATCGAGCGCTATGAAGCCCTTGTGGTAGATAAGAAGAAAACAGGATCAATTAGGATTATGCAAACAAGTCAGCCTGAGCATGTGACTAACGCGGCTGACATAAGAAACTTACAGGAAGTACTTCATCGCCTAGAGCAACTCGAGAATAGGGGCAATGTTGCTTCTTCTAGGTACAGGAGTCAAGGAAATTCTTATAAACGTGGGAATGGAAGCTGCTTTATTTGTGGCGCGGCTGACCATTATTGCAAAATTTGTCCACAACGTGCACGTGATGGAAGCAGGGCAGCTATATCACAGGGAAACGAGAACCCGTCTCCCTTGTAGGCCAAAGGCAGATGGGCGAGGAGAGGCCTGAACTGAACAGGGAAATACAGATTACAGGTGAAGATACAAATCTTCCAGGAACACCTAATGAAATTACTATTCGCATAGGTCAACTGAGTAATAAGATTGGAAAGTGGGACAATGGCATGTTTGTTTCATCTATGGTAGATGGAATCAAAGAACCTGTGCAATTATTAGTAGACAGTGGTTCGACAATGACATTACTTTCTTGGGAGGTATTCAACTCTATACCTCAGGTGTCAAGGCCAGTGTTACAGGGCTTATCGAGTAACATTCAGGGAGCGAATGGAGAAAAACTTCAGATATATGGAATAGTCAAACTTGGAATGAATCTTGGAGAAAATGTGTATCAGCATAGTGTGGTGATTTGTGACATAACTGTGCCTGGGATACTTGGACAAGATTTTCTTCTGAAGTATGTTTAAATGGCTATAAATGGCTGAAACTAGAGACTGATAACTCTTCTATCCCATGTTGGATAGGTGGCGAAGAACAAATGACATGTTTAGTACAAGTCCGGGCATTGACTACAGTTCCAGGACACACTGTTGGATGGGTACCAATTAGTATTCCAAAGAGTGAGTACCTGGCCGTTACTGGGTTGGTTGAACCTTCAATGGAGTTGTTTCATGAGAAAGGTGTTCGGATGATGAATGGAATAATCGATACACAACCGACAGAGTTATCAATTCTACTGATCAACCAGAATAGTGAGGACATCGCTATTTATCCAGGGACGAGGCTAGGGACATGTGAATCATTATACGAGGTAGACGGTGATATACGTTGTACAGTGGCAACATCTGATGAAGAGTGTCCCCAGCCAGATTCTGTACCAGAGCACCTTCAAGATTTGTTGGCACGAAGTTCAACTCGCCTTTCTCTTGAACAGCAAGGCCAGTTAGCAGAGCTTCTCATAAGGAATCAGTCAGTTTTCTCAAAGTCAGCAGATGACCTTGGACGTACGGATAGAGTAAAACACACCATAAACACAGGAAGTGCAGCGCCAATCAGGCAACCACACCGTAGATTACCGCTTGGGAAACATGCAATTGAGAAAGAGGAAATACAGAAGATGAGTAGTCGCGGTGTCATTGAACCATCCACTAGTCCTTGGGCCTCCCCTATAGTACTCTGCACCAAGAAAAATGGAAGTCCTAGATTCTGTTTAGACTTTAGAAGGCTAAACGATGTGACTCGAAAAGATGCATACCCTCTACCAAGAATTGATGAGTGTCTAGATTCTCTCTCGGATGCTCGCTGGTTTAGCTGTCTCGATTTGAACTAAGGATTTTGGCAGATTCTTTTAGCTGAAGAAGATAAACACAAGACTGCTTTTACAACCAGACAGGGTCTCCATCAGTTTACAGTTATGCCCTTTGGTTTGGCAAACGCACCTTCGACTTTTGAACGGCTAATGGAGGATGTACTAAGAGGACTCCAGTGGGAAGAGTGTATACTTTATATCGATGACATTTTGATTCCGGGTGAAACATTCGAACAGGTGATAGAGAGATTGGAACGAGTCTTCAAGAGGCTCAAGGAGGCAAAATTAAAACTGAAACCCTCGAAGTGTATTCTCTTTCAAAGATCAACAAAATTTCTGGGACATGTAGTATCTCATGAAGGTATCCAGACTGACCCAGAAAAACTGTCAGCAGTACAAGAATGGCCTCAACCTCTGAACGCTAAACAAGTCAGGAGCTTCCTGGGATTATGATCTTATTACCGTCGTTTCGTCAGCGGATTCGCGGCAAGGGCACGACCTCTACATAAGCTTACAGAGAAAGGAGTTAAATTCAACTGGAGTGCAGAGTGTGATCAGTCCTTCAGTGAGCTTAAGGAAGCCTTATTGACACCCCTATACTTGCATACCCACTCCCAAACAGGCCTTTCATCTTGGACACTGATGCCAGTGACCAGGCAACGGGAGCCGTGTTGTCCCAGGAACAGAGTGGCACAGAGCGATTTATAGCTTACATGAGCCGTGTCTTAAATAAGCATGAGCGGGTATACTGTGTCACCAGAAAGGAATTACTTGCTGTTGTTGTTGCACTCAAGCACTTCCATCCATATCTTTATGGACAGAAAATCCTATTGAGAACTGATAATGTCGCTGTGAGTTGGATGCAAAATCTCAAACAACCCACTGGACAAACTGCCAGGTGGTTGGAGGTATTAGGGACATACAATTTAGAGGTAACACACCGGGCTGGACGCAGTCATGCCAATGCGGATGCATTGTCACGAAGACCATGTAAGGCATGTGCCAAACATCAGCAGTTGAATGTTGACTTGGAAGAGGTTACTTGTGAAACGGTAGATACTCACCTTGAATCGGATGTACTCAACGAAGAACCTGCAGGGCAAGCAATGGCAGTAACCAGAAGCAAAGCGCCAGTAACCGAGGGACTTAAACATACCATGGCGATATTAGAAGGGTGGACACCCAGTGAAATAAGACTGAAGCAAATAGAGGATAAAAACATTGGTCACATCTTACTTACCTTCGAGGAAGGGAAAGACCAACCCGTATGGTCCACAATTTCACATCTGTCTTCCTCCTTCAAGACCCTTTGGCGCCAGTGGGACAGATTGAAGATGATTGGAGGCATACTTCATCGATCCTGGGTTGACAGTTCTGGAAAGACGGTCTATCAGCTGATAGTGCCACTAGCATATAGGAATGATGTACTCATGTATTATCACGATATCCCATCTGCTGGACACCTTGGAGTTGACAAAATGTTGAGTCGAATTGGGCAGGCTTTCTACTGGCCTGCTATCAAGCGTGACATAGAGGAATACTGTCTTCGATGTGACAAGTGCACTGCTAGGAAAACACCTAAGAATGTAGGGCGAGCCCCTTTAGGGAAATATCTTGTTGGAGAGCCCATGGAGAGGGTGGCAGTTGACATTCTAGGCGCTCTACCTCTTACACATAGTGGCAATAAGTATCTCCTGGTAATTACAGATTGCTTCACAAAATGGACGGAGGCAGTCCCGCTGCCTAACCAGGAAGCTTTTACAGTTGCTAAGGCATTGGTAGACAACTTCATATGCAGATTTTGAACACCATTACAGGTCCACTCAGACCAGGGGACGAACTTTGAGTCTTTGCTCTTCAAGGAAATGTGTAAACTTCTCCAAATTAACAAAACACGAACCTCCAGCATGCGACCTCAATCAAATGGAACTGTCGAGAGGTTCAACAAAACTGTGGCAACCATGTTGACAATGTATTGCGAAAAGCAACAACACAGATGGGACGAGTTCCTCCCACAGGTGATGATGGCATACAGGGCCTCCAGACATTCAAGTACAAATAATTCTCCAAACATGATGGTATTAGGCAGGGAGGTTGTCATGCCTCTTCAGGCAGTCATCCAGATACCCAAGCAGGAGGACCCAGAGATGAACCCGGAGCAATATAGCATGGAGCTGAGAAAGAAACTTCGGATGGCTCATGAAGTTGCTCGTGTCGTCCTCAAGCAGAAAGCGGAGTATCAGAAACGCCATTATGGTATCAAGTCTAAACAGAGGATATTCAAGGCTGGACAGGCAGTTTGGCTGTATAACCCGGTGAGGAAACGTGGTGTTTGTTCCAAACTTACATCCCAGTGGCAGGGCCCTTTTGTCATTGTAAAAAGGATAGATGACCTAACGTACATGGTGAAGAGGTCACCTAGGCAACAGCCAAAGGTGTATCATGTGGACCGTCTAATGGAGTACAAGGGCAGCAAAACGCTTGCATGGAGCAAGCGAATCAAGGAATCAGATAATTAGGATAATGGTATATCCACCAAATGTTACAGAATCGGCCATGGAAAGTGAAGAATGGATAACTCATGGAACCAGTGGACATGGAACCCGAATGGAGAATTAGTAAACCATGGGGTATAACTAATTTTGCGGTCCAGTAAAGGCCTGATCAACCTAGGACTGGCACGCAGTGGGTTGTCCTAGTACTGCTTGCATGGGGCAAACGTACAACATGGTGCTCTTATGGATGGAGCATGGTTCAAGAGTTCTTCATATAGGTGACCGATACTGTTTCGCACTTAGGATTCCATATGGGGTGGGAGTAAGAGTACTGATACCTTCGATAGTTGTTTCATCAGGCTCCCTTAATACATGGCTGACCACATACATTCTTTTTCTTGTTTGCAGAATGCCATCTACATCCATGAGACTGGATTGTCGTCACTATGGAATGGAGTTCTCAAACAGTAAGGACTTGAGAGTCCATTTGCAGTCCAGCATACATGCTAAACTCGAGGTCATCTGTGTTTTCTGCAACCAGGGTGAGAACCGCTTCCGACGGATGTCCGAACTTCAGCAGCATGCCAGGAAGTATCATAGTAGTGATGTGCGCCACTTACTAGGTGGGTTCTATTCCGAGTCCAACGGTTTCTGGATGACCTTGACCCCTCTGGAGTACCTGGATGTGTCGAGCCGTCCAAGATGGGATTCCTCGCTGTCCATGGAATCGAGGAGATTGGTTCGGCAGTGGGTCAAGGCATCGAAGCACACTTCCAGGACCCTGTCGGAGTGGGAGAGTGGCTGGAATACTGCAAAACCAGTGCATGAGGAAGGACCACAAATTAAGCGGGCAAGGAAAGAGTATGACCCCTCAGATCCTCCTATTAGCCTGTCTTTCACACCTGTACATATTAAGATGGTTTCAACCGGATTCATTGTGTGGAGTAAATCTGCGTCAGATATGGAAAAACCCTGGGTCAAGGCAGAACTTGGGAATAGCATTCTCTGTGAATCGCGCGCCATGATGGCCATATCAAGGAAATTAGCAGTCCTCGAGGGTCAGGATATTCCATCACTACCGATAGGGGAAGGGGTCAAAACAACAGAAACCCCTGTGCTGAGAGCAATATCAACAGCTCTTGGAGTGGCTCTGAAATACATAATTTATGTTTGGAGATTTTCAAATCCAACATTCATCCAGAGGTCTCCTTCCCAGTTACGCCAGTCTGAGCAGTCTCCGGAACCAAATTCATTATCCCCTTATTTGGATGCAACCCACCCAATTCTGTATGGCGGGTGTGATGATTGTGACTTTGCCGGTCTATCGCCTTCATGCTCTGTACCTACTGCCACGATTTCTGTGAGTCCGGTTGTTCCAGCATCTTCAGGAACTTTCAACTTGCCAGTTTCAACAACATCTGCTGTGTTGTCACCATCAATGGTTGTGCCGAGCCTTGTTCCACTTACACCCATGTCCATTCCAGGCTGGAAATTTCATTGATATGGCCATCATACGGCTCTGGCTTAATATTTATAAGCGAGTGACGTTCACTTCTCACTGGGGAGAAATCACCATACCCATGGTCACGTGACACACTGGGCCTATGTCTAAATGCAAGATCTGGTAAATCTTGCTTTCTGCTCCTACTGGCCCTTTGCTCTCGTTTTTCCACTACTCCCTCATCAGGTACATCATCCAAAGATGCAATTGATTCCTGGTATTCCTCTTCCCCGGAACTGTCTGGATTATCCTGTTCATCTAATACAGCCTCCTCTCTACATTGAATAATTATTTCAGGGTCCGGACGTGTTGCCATATTTGCTCGAAACTGCTATATGTTTAGCCTCGTTATTTATGTGGATAAATTTTCCCACCCTCGTTGTTGAATAAAATAAAATTTACCATCACACTCACAGCCTATTCGTATCACTGGATGTTAATTATATTAACATCCCACTTCTGACACCAGTGTAAGCTTCAGCCGTCTTCCAGATAATCGTACACCCCGTAAGAATCCACACAAGTCGTGAGTGAAGTGCAATAATAATAATAAACTGGTTTTATTCTTGTATATTCTGCATCCACATGATCCAGTATAAATCAGCAAATGAAATCTCATTCGATGGCGATGGTATAACAACTAGTATGGATTTGAACAATGGTATAACAGGGGTACTCCAGTATCAGCCTATATCAATAGCTTAATATGATACAGGCTATAGGCCAGGCTGTGAGTATGGTGGGATATGGCAGCCAAATATACAATACATGTACATTCATATATAATCCTTCAGTGTAAAGTATACAGATTGTAATGCCCCATACTTTATTATGTCCAGACCTATTCTGTATAAAATGAATGCTATAGTATGGGAGCACACATTTTCAATTGTACGTGTTCACACGTCGACGGCTGACTGTCATATGCCAAATATACTGGAGCGGACGTATTTATACCCTCTGGTCACGTGACCTATACGGCCCAGTACTGCACTAAAATGGCTTATATCTAATAAACAGTTAACCAACAGACATAGAAACTACTTATTTATGCAACCATATACTTCAAATTTTCAGGATTAATAATTAACTTTACATGAAAAAGGCACAATATTTGTAGCTGAGGCAAAATAGGTAGCTGCAACCCAGTAGCCATTGATAATAGCTGTGATGAGATCGGTTCACCCATAACACGATGTTCAATCGTTTATTCCTAAATAACTATGCCAATTTCAGCCACCAAACATGTTAATTTAGAAAGAAGAATTATTATAGATTTTATAATAGTAACGAACAACACTAACCCCAATGTGAATTTCTCAAGCGGAGGTGAAATATATAAGTGGACAGAACAATTTCTTGTCGAAGCCGACTCGACACGAAGTGCAAAGCGGTCAACACAAAGAAAATAGTTCCTCACTATACTCCGGTAAAACAGTGTATTTAACGACTAAAACAGCTTCAGAAATATCAGAAACATTATATGAATGACTTATTGTCATCAGAATCAAACAATTAACATTAAACATTGCGAACACTAGAAATTCTGCATACTAGGTGGCCGTGACATAGGCCCCGTAATATAAAGTTCGGAAACACAATGGCGACCTTGGGCGAGGAGAGAGATAAATTGTCAGGGAAACTACAGAGGTTACGCGGCAGATCAGATCACCATATTAAATAATCTAAGGTATTTATATATCAGTGTCAATGTTTGTGGTTCAATAGTCCCATTTTACATCGCGAAAAAGTCACATTGTCACTCCAGCAAAACGGGAGGGTGAAGCCTTGTGAAGTGAACAACAACAACATGAACGATAATGTACACGGGTCCCTATATATCAGGATACGGGTATCACACCTCCCCCTACTTAATTCCTGAACTCTCCTGAGTTCAAACACAGTGTGTTATCCAGAGTCCAAAGAATGTCCTGTGCGAATATGAATATAATCCATGAGGTGCAGTGCAAATCCAACCCGGGGCTAGGGGCCGTATGAACCCATGTACTTCAAGATCCTCATGGTACTCATATGAACAGTCACAATCAAAGCGTGACTGAGATACATATTTTTTTTTAGATGACGACTCTATAACGAATATTATGGATTAAGAATACTGATCAGCGATACGGATTTGATATTTTTGGAACATCATGATGTCTTGCCGGCATCATTGAAAACTGTTGACCGCTTCTCTCTTGCATGAAACAAGCCTATGTTTATGTATACTATGATTGTCTTTTTGAATTTGGTGCTAATACTGTTATATGGAAAATGGAATAGGTCTTTGGATTATGGACGCGGATATTCTCTAATGGACGACGGCTGGATTATGAATGACGGACTAGACGCTTGTAATTTTAACCTGTGTATGCCTGGATTCTGCTGGTGGACAAGTTGTCCCCGAGGCCGGGCCCCTGCACACCCAACAAACATAATGAACACAACTATAAGAAAAAATATGAAGACAGACCCGAGGAACCTTAGTGCAGGTTTCTCGGCCGAGTCTGTAATAGTTCGAAATGCACTAAGACCGTTTTCAATCCAAATGACAGATATATTTCTGACAGCAAAGCAAGGCCACGACATAAAACCTTGTAATATTGCGCTTGATGATTGTTTAGCACCGAATTCTACATGTAATAATTTCAAAATTTCTAAGTGTGGGCATCGTGGATGTCTCACGTGCCCACTCTTTAATACTTCAGCTTCATTTAGTTCCACGTTAACTGGTAACTCATATTCTGTTAACTCGTATGTTGATCTTAGTTGTTCTACTACAAACTGTATTTATTTAGTTTCCTGTAAGAAGTGTGGTCAAAAGTATGTTGGCAAGACCACCCAAAGACTCCATCTTAGGGTGAACGGTCATAGAAAATCCGTTAGGAAAAAGCAATTGCTTATAGGTAGACATTTTTCTGGACCCGACCACGGCTGGGATAACTTTAGTATTCAGATCATAGACGTCGTCTATCCATCTACTAAGGATTCCCCTTTTGGATTTGAGAGAAAAATCCGAGAGCGGGAATTATTCTGGATGCTAGAACTTGGGTCAGTGTTTCCGTTTGTTTTAAATGATAATGTCAGTGGGTTCGGCAATGCTACAAACCGCCGTTCCAATATATCCAACATTACCCAACTATTTAAACCCCATCAACGGAGACATCGCAGCCATGGTTGGCGAAAGTTTAATAGTTCGATGATTCACGATCATATCACTTTAAATTACTTAGTGGGTTTAAATAACACACCCAATAGTATACATAGCTTACGTACAGTTCTGTATGCGTTACCTCTGAGAGTTTTAGATCAAATGGCCAGAGATATACAACAATCTGCGTCTTCAGGAAATATAATACCATCAAAAATCATTAAAGTATGTCAAGATATAGCGTGTTTTCGGTTGTATCGTCCAGTGAACATAATCGAAACCTCTCAAGATCGGCTTTTCTTGAAACTCAACTACTTAGATAAAGGACTGGACATCATTAATTTACCTCGAATCCTGAATGATCCAGAGGTACGCAACGCTATACCAAACTATTTTAAGTTCACAGAACCTCCTTGCATTTCATATAAGTACACTAAATCTATAGCCACCAAAATATTCAATTACTCCAATGCTGTCCAAGAGTTTGACTGGAACTTATACACGTCAGGAGGCTATAGTTGTGATTGTGAATCGTCGAACTTTATCTATACACCATGCAAACATATTGTGACTGGTGACCTTGATGTGGTGAGTGATAAGGATCTGAAATTACTCCTGATGAAGGGACCTAAATATAGAGAGCCAAGAAGAATAAATCTGAAGGCTGACCAGAAGATAGTCCTGTCTGCATTGGAACAGTACGTTACTGATTGGTCTAAGCGAGAAAAAGTTGAACCTACAGTCCTCGCTGATTGGCTGGACCTCACCAAGAGCAAGGTCGTTGAAACAATCCGCCATATTGACAAAAGTACTCTTCCCCAAGCAAAACAAGTTCTGAGAAACCTCAATTCGCAAGAAGTTCTAGGAAATCTCCAGAGTAAATTCGTCATAGTCCCAGCAGACAAAGCTCCGAATAATATAATATGTAAATATTACTATTACCAGGTGCTGGTTAAAGAATTGAGTGTAGACATATCTTCATCAAATACGTCTACTTACTCCCAAACTGCATTTACTCTGGAAGATTTATTTAACAATCACAAAAAATTTCTCAGGGAAAGAGGTATTTGTCTGCCAACCAATCATAACGACATACCAAAAATGTACTGGACTCCCAAAATGCATAAATCACCATACAAAGCTAGATTCATAGCTGGTTCTAGAAGCTACTACAAAAACTCCCTTCAACCTATTGATACAGGCCTTCAGAAGTAAAAAAGGCATTTTTTGGAAGGCATTTGCGCCACTATTTCCTAAGAACTCTGGCGTTGAATGTATGTGGATATTGAAAAACTCAAAATGTCTTACGGAAGAACTTGATGCTAAAGGTCACATACTGTACAAACATGTATCCACATGGGATTTCTCGACTCTCTATACTACAATCCCTCATCAGGACCTTATTGACCGTCTAAGTTCATTAATAGTATCTGTGTTCAAGAAACTGATCGTAGATACATTAATGTCGGAAGCCATAAAGCATTCTTTAGCTCTACTACACACAAGAGATATCATTCATGGGATGTTTCTTTGTTTATAGAGTTGCTTGAATTTCTCATTAAAAATATCTATGAAATTTGGCAACACAATATATCAGCAGCATATAGGTATTCCAATGGGTACTAATTGTGCACCCCTGTTGGCTGACCTGTATCTGTTCTCTTATGAATATGACTATATGCAGGCGCTTTCAAAAACCGATCCATTCAAAGCCCGTTCCTTCTCATTCACCAAACGCTATATAGACGATCTTCTCGCTGTGGATAATCGCTATATAAATGACGCAGTGAAGGATATATATCCACCTTCACTGGATTTGAAGGAAACTACAGATAGCCCTACAGGCATCTTATTTAGATCTCTATCTCTATAAAAATGAAGCGGGCATTCTCTCTCGTCGACTTTATGACAAAAGAGATGATTACAATTTCGACATCGTAAACTATCCCTTTCTGGATAGTAATATTCCAGTGGGACCTGCATATGGCGTATACATATCTCGCTTAGTAGCATTTGCTAGATCCTGTGTTAAATGTGATGATTTTAATCAACGTCACAAAACATTGTTGCAGAAACTTATAAAACAGGGCTATTCCACCAAGCGCCTCCACTCAAAGTTTCTCAAATTTGGCGATACATATCACATGCTGATAGCAAAATACGAACGTAGCGTGCAAGATCTATGGCGCTACGTTTCGTAACTTGTGTCTAATTCCGCTTAACCCGGGGCTAGGGGCCGTATGAACCCATGTACTTCAAGATCCTCATGGTACTCATATGAACAGTCACAATCAAAGCGTGACTGAGATACATCTTTTTTAGATGACGACTCTATAACGAATATTATGGATTAAGAATACTGATCAGCGATACGGATTTGATATTTTTGGAACATCATGATGTCTTGCCGGCATCATTGAAAACTGTTGACCGCTTCTCTCTTGCAGGAAACAAGCCTATGTTTATGTATACTATGATTGTCTTTTTGAATTTGGTGTTAATACTGTTATGTAGAAAATGGAATAGGTCTTTGGATTATGGACGCGGATATTCTCTAATGGACGACGGCTTGATTATGAATGACGGACTAGACGCTTGTAATTTTAACCTGTGTATGTCTGGATTCTGCTGGTGGACAAGTTGTCCCCGAGGCCGGGCCCCTGCACACCCAACAAACATAATGAACACAACTATAAGAAAAAATATGAAGACAGACCCGAGGAACCTTAGTGCAGGTTTCTCGGCCGAGTCTCTAATAGTTCAAAATGCACTAAGACCTTTTTCAATCCAAATGACAGATATATTTCTGACAGCAAAGCAAGGCCACGACATCAAACCTTGTAATATTGCGCTTGATGATTGTTTAGCACCGAATTCTACATGTAATAATTTCAAAATTTCAAAGTGTGGGCATCGTGGATGTCTCACGTGTCCACTCTTTAATACTTCAGCTTCATTTAGTTCCACGTTAACTGGTAACTCATATTCTGTTAACTCGTATGTTGATCTTAGTTGTTCTACTACAAACTGTATTTATTTAGTTTCCTGTAAGAAGTGTGGTCAACAGTATGTTGGCAAGACCACCCAAAGACTCCATCTTAGGGTGAACGGTCACAGAAAATCCGTTAGGAAAAAGCAATTGCTTATAGGTAGGCATTTTTCTGGACCCGACCACGGCTGGGATAACTTTAGTATTCAGATCATATCCATCTACTAAGGATTCCCCTTTTGGATTTGAGAGAAAAATCCGAGAGCGGGAATTATTCTGGATGCTAGAACTTGGGTCAGTGTTTCCGTTTGGTTTAAATGATAATGTCAGTGGGTTCGGCAATGCTACAAACCGCCGTTCAAATATATCCAACATTACCCAACTATTTAAACCCCATCAACGGAGACATCGCAGCCATGGTTGGCGAAAGTTTAATAGTTCGATGATTCACGATCATATCACTTTAAATTACTTAGTGGGTTTAACTAACACACCCAATAGTATACATAGCTTACGTACAGTTCTGTATGCGTTACCTCTGAGAGCTTTAGATCAAATAGCCAGAGATATACAACAATCTGCGTCTTCAGGAAATATAATACCATCAAAAATCATTAAAGTATATTTTCGGTTGTATCGTCCAGTGAACATAATCGAAACCTCTCAAGATCGGCTTTTCTTGAAACTCAACTACTTAGATAAAGGACTGGACATCATTAATTTACCTCGAATCCTGAATGATCCAGAGGTACGCAACGCTGTACCAAACTATTTTAAGTTCACAGAACCTCCTTGCATTTCATATAAGCACACTAAATCTATAGCCACCAAAATATTCAATTACTCCAATGCTGTCCAAGAGTTTGACTGGAACTTATACACGTCAGGAGGCTATAGTTGTGATTGTGAATCGTCGAACTTTATCTATACACCATGCAAACATATTGTGACTGGTGACCTTAATGTGGTGAGTGATAAGGATCTGAAATTACTCCTGATGAAGGGACCTAAATATAGAGAGCCAAGAAGAATAAATCTGAAGGCCGACCAGAAGATAGTCCTGTCTGCATTGGAACAGTACGTTATTGATTGGTCTAAGCGAGAAAAAGTTGAACCTACAGTACTCGCTGATTGGCTGGACCTCACCAAGAGCAAGGTCGTTGAAACAATCCGCCATATTGACAGAAGTACTCTTCCCCAAGCAAAACAAGTTCTGAGAAACCTCAATTCGCAAGAAGTTCTAGCAAATCTCCAGAGTAAATTCGTCATAGTCCCAGCAGACAAAGCTCCGAATAATATAATATTCATATGTAAATATTACTATTACCAGGTGCTGGTTAAAGAATTGAGTGTAGACATATCTTCATCAAATACGTCTACTTACTCCCAAACTGCATTTACTCTGGAAGATTTATTTAACAATCACAAAAAATTTCTCAGGGAAAGAGGTATTTGTCTTCCAACCAATCATAACGACATACCAAAAATATACTGGACTCCCAAAATGCATAAATCACCATACAAAGCTAGATTCATAGCTGGTTCTAGAAGCTGCACCACCAAGCTTCTTTCAACCCTATTGACGAGGGCCCTTCAGGAGGTAAAAGCATTTTGGGAAAGGTATTGCGCCACTATTTCTAAGAACTCTGGCGTTGAATGTATGTGGATATTGAAAAACTCAAAATGTCTTACGGAAGAACTTGATGCTAAAGGTCACATACCGTACAGACATGTATCCACATGGGATTTCTCGACTCTCTATACTACAATCCCTCATCAGGACCTTATTGACCGTATAAGTTCATTAATAGTATCTGTGTTCAAGAAAACTGATCGTAGATATATTAATGTCGGAAGCCATAAAGCATTCTTTAGCTCGACTACATACAAGAGATATCATTCATGGGATGTTTCTTTGTTTATAGAGCTGCTTGAATTTCTCATTAAAAATATCTATGTGAAATTTGGCAACACAATATATCAGCAGCATATAGGTATTCCAATGGGTACTAATTGTGCACCCCTGTTGGCTGACCTGTATCTGTTCTCTTATGAATATGACTATATGCAGGCGCTTTCAAAAACCGATCCATTCAAAGCCCGTTCCTTCTCATTCACCAAACGCTATATAGACGATCTTCTCGCTGTGGATAATCGCTATATAAATGACGCAGTGAAGGATATATATCCACCTTCACTGGATTTGAAGGAAACTACAGATAGCCCTACAGGCACATCTTATTTAGATCTCTATCTCTATAAAAATGAAGCGGGCATTCTCTCTCGTCGACTTTATGACAAAAGAGATGATTACAATTTCGACATCGTAAACTATCCCTTTCTGGATAGTAATATTCCAATGGGACCTGCATATGGCGTATACATATCTCGCTTAGTAGCATTTGCTAGATCCTGTGTTAAATGTGATGATTTTAATCAACGTCACAAAACATTGTTGCAGAAACTTATAAAACAGGGCTATTCCACCAAGCGCCTCCACTCAAAGTTTTCAAATTTGGCGATACATATCGCATGCTGATAGCAAAATACGAACGTAGCGTGCAAGATCTATGGCGCTACGTTTCGTAACTTGTGTCTAATTCCGCTTAACCCGGGGCTAGGGGCCGTATGAACCCATGTACTTCAAGATCCTCATGGTACTCATATGAACAGCACAATCAAAGCGTGACTGAGATACATCTTTTTTTTTTTAGATGACGACTCTATAACGAATATTATGGATTAAGAATACTGATCAGCGATACGGATTTGATATTTTTGGAACATCATGATGTCTTGCCGGCATCATTGAAAACTGTTGACCGCTTCTCTCTTGCAGGAAACAAGCCTATGTTTATGTATACTATGATTGTCTTTTTGAATTTGGTGTTAATACTGTTATGTGGAAAATGGAATAGGTCTTTGGATTATGGGCGCGGATATTCTCTAATGGACGACGGCTTGATTATGAATGACGGACTAGACGCTTGTAATTTGAACAATGGTATAACAGGGGTACTCCAGTATCAGCCTATATCAATAGCTTAATATGATACAGGCTATAGGCCAGGCTGTGAGTATGGTGGGATATGGCAGCCAAATATACAATACATGTACATCCATATATAATCCTTCAGTGTAAAATATACAGATTGTAATGCCCCATACTTTATTATGTCCAGACCTATTCTGTATAAAATGAATGCTATAGTATGGGAGCACACCTTTTCAATTGTACGTGTTCACACGTCGACGGCTGACTGTCATATGCCAAATATACTGGAGCGGACGTATTTATACCCTCTGGTCACGTGACCTATACGGCCCAGTACTGCACTAAAATGGCTTATATCTAATAAACAGTTAACCAACAGATATAGAAACTACTTATTTATGCAACCATATACTTCAAATTTTCAGGATTAATAATTAACTTTACATGAAAAAGGCACAATATTTGTAGCTGAGGCAAAATAGGTAGCTGCAACCCAGTAGCCATTGATAATAGCTGTGATGAGATCGGTTCACCCATAACACGATGTTCAATCGTTTATTCCTAAATAACAATGCCAATTTAAGCCACCAAACATGTTAATTTAGAAAGAAGAATTATTATAGATTTTATAATAGTAAGGAACAACACTAACCCCAATGTGAATTTCTCAAGCGGAGGTGAAATATATAAGTGGACAGAACAATTTCTTGTCGAAGCCGACTCGACACGAAGTGTAAAGCGGTCAACACAAAAAAAATAGTTCCTCACTATACTCCGGTAAAACAGTGTATTTAACGACTAAAACAGCCTCAGAAATATCAGAAACATTATATGAATGACTTATTGTCATCAGAATCAAACAATTAACATTAAACATTGCGAACATTAGAAATTCTGCATACTAGGTGGCCGTGACATAGGCCCCGTAATATAAAGTTCGGAAACATAATGGCGACCTTGGGCGAGGAGAGAGATAAATTGTCAGGGAAACTACAGAGGTTACGCGGCATGTCAGATCACCATATTAATTAATCTAAGGTATTTATATATCAGTGTCAATGTTTGTGGTTCAATAGTCCCATTTTACATCGCGAAAAAGTCACATTGTCACTCCAGCAAAACGGGAGGGTGAAGCCTTTTGAAGTGAACAACAACAACATGACCGATAATGTACACGGGTCCCTATATATCAGGATACGGGTATCACACCTCCCCCTACTTAATTCCTGATCTCTCCTGAGTTCAAACACAGTGTGTTATCCAGAGTCCAAAGAATGTCCTGTGCGAATATGAATATAATCCATGAAACCGTATAAGCGACCACAGAAATATTTATACAAGTATGCATCCTGAAGATAACCTGTCATGGTAGTAAGTCGCTGTAACGTCTCGGGAAGTTAAGTATCCATGGTAATCCACAAATTGCATTCAGTGCACCGAATATATACGTCTGACACAGGTAAGTGTCCACAGGTGCAGTGCAAATCCAAAGGAATATGAAAGGTAGGTATTGATATGCCACAGAACACATAATTGTGTATCCACATACCGGTAATGGTAAGCATGTAGAATAAGTGACTACTCCAGAAGATTCACACCAAGTTAAAATAATTTCACTTGCACAATAAAGGTAAACCCACAAGAATATAGGTGAGAACTTTCCTGAAATAATTGAGGATAAATATGTATAATTTCAGATTTCAAGCCGAAGTTTGATGCCACTATCGTCCAAGATCTTCACCAAGTGGCCAGTGTCGGTGTTCCTGATTGCTGACAAGGCCTCAAACATATTCAGGATTTCCTCATGCCAGGGCACCTCCTTTCCAAGGGCAATTTCCACCAACAACCTGTAGAGGTAGAAGCGGACTCTGCGAAGCAATCCTGCAGACTGGTCTGGATTCGACCGAGATACCCCCAATGCAGTGCCTGGTAGGGCGAACATGTTATATATGTCAAGAGAGTCAGCCATCTTTGTGTCCGGGCGGCCACGACTGCCCTCCATCCACGTGGAAAGAAATTCCCACTGCGTCAGCCGATGGTCTGCATCAGCCCTCATCCCGCCAGGCAATGGCCATGATGTTATCCCTGAGCCCACCGGAATCTTCACTTGCTCATCATTGGTCCATTCCCGTCTCGCCGGAGGTAAAAGGGGCATACAGCCATAGCGCAGGATCTCCTTGGCACGTTTCTGTTTCTCAGTTTCCAGCACAGGTGGCCGTTGTCTAAGGACAGCTGAATTTGGAGGATGTGGTGATGTATCGTTGACTACTGTCGCTGGCCTGGCTGTCAGATCTAATGGCATTGAAGGGGCTGGTGAAGAAACAGGGGAGATTGGTTCAGTGATTAAAGGGATGCGGGTTGATGTTATGTTCAGAATGGCTGGCAAAGGTGCAACACTCAGGCTGGATGTAACAGTACAGGTTGAGACAGGGTTGACATAAATAGATGACGAGATGACTTGATCGAGGGGGCATGCTGATGACTGTGAGACAGGAGTAGACAGTGGTCTCGATGGCAATGCTGTGTGGGTGATCACCTTGGTGGTGATAGGTGTTGGCGTGTATGTTGGAACTAGCAGGTCACTGAAGATTGGTAAAGTTAGAATCGGAACAGATTGAGAAGGTGACGTGGTGTCCAAGTGGATGGAAGAGGACCCAGTTGGTGTTGTTGAAGGCAAATATGAATTAAATTTCCAGCCTGGAATGGACACATTGTCACTCCAGCAAAACGGGAGGGTGAAGCCTTGTGAAGTGAACAACAACAACATGAACGATAATGTACACGGGTCCCTATATATCAGGATACGGGTATCACACCTCCCCCTACTTAATTCCTGATCTCTCCTGAGTTCAAACACAGTGTGTTATCCAGAGTCCAAAGAATGTCCTGTGCGAATATGAATATAATCCATGAAACCGTATAAGCGACCACAGAAATATTTATACAAGTAAGCATCCTGAAGATAACCTGTCATGGTAATAAGTCACTGTAACGTCTCGGGAAGTTAAGTATCCATGGTAATCCACAAATTGCATTCAGTGCACCGAATATATACATCTGACACAGGTAAGTGTCCACAGGTGCAGTGCAAATCCAAAGGAATATGAAAGGTAGGTATTGATATGCCACAGAGCACATAATTGTGTATCCACATACCGGTAATGGTAAGCATGTAGAATAAGTGAATACTCCAGAAGATTCACACAAAGTTAAAATAATTTCACTTGCACAATAAAGGTAAATCCACAAGAATATAGGTGAGAACTTTTCTGAAATAATTGAGGATAAATATGTATAATTTCAGATTTCAAGCCGAAGTTTGATGCCACTATCGTCCAAGATCTTCACCAAGTGGTCAGTGTCGGTGTTCCTGATTGCTGACAAGGCCTCAAACATATTCAGGATTTTCTCATGCCAGGGCACCTCCTTTCCAAGGGCAATTTCCACCAACAACCTGTAGAGGTAGAAGCGGACTCTGCGAAGCAATCCTGCAGACTGGTCTGGATTCGACCGAGAAACCCCCAATGCAGTGCCTGGTAGGGCGAACATGTTATATATGTCAAGAGAGTCAGCCAGCTTTGTGTCCGGGCGGCCACGACTGACCTCCATCCACGTGGAAAGAAACTCCCACTGCGTCAGCCGGTGGTCTGCATCAGCCCTCATCCCGCCAGGCAATGGCCATGATGTTATCCCTGAGCCCACCGGAATCTTCACTTGCTCATCATTGGTCCATTCCCGTCTCGCCGGAGGTAAAAGGGGCATACAGCCATAGCGCAGGATCTCCTTGGCACGTTTCTGTTTCTCCGTTTCCAGCACAGGTGGCCGTTGTCTAAGGACAGCTGAATTTGGAGGATGTGGTGATGTATCGTTGACTACTGTCGCTGGCCTGGCTGTCAGATCTAATGGCATTGAAGGGGCTGGTGAAGAAACAGGGCAGATTGGTTCAGTGATTAAAGGGATGCGGGTTGATGCATGGTTCACAATGGCTGGCACAGGTGCAAAACTCAGGCTGGATGTAACAGCACAGGTTGAGACAGGGTTGACATAAATAGATGACGAGATGACTTGATCGAGGGGGCATGCTGATGACTGTGAGACAGGAGTAGACAGTGGTCTCGGTGGCAATGCTGTGTGGGTGATCACCTTGGTGGTGATAGGTGTTGGCGTGTATGTTGGAACTAGCAGGTCACTGAAGATTGGTAAAGTTTGAATCGGAACAGACTGAGAAGGTGATGTGGTGTCCAAGTGGATGGAAGAGGACCCAGTTGGTGTTGTTGAAGGCAAATATGAATTAAATTTCCAGTCTGGAATGGACATGGATGTAAGGGGAACAAGGCTCGGCACAACCATTGATGGTGACAACACAGCAGATGTTGTTGAAACTGGCAAGTTGAAAGTTCCTGAAGATGCTGGAACAACCGGACTCACAGAAATCGTGGCAGTAGGTACAGAACATGAAGGTGATAGACCGGCAAAGTCACAATCATCACACTCGCCATACAGAATTGGGTGGGTTGCATCCAAATAAGGGGATAATGAATTTGGTTCCGGAGACTGCTCAGACTGGCGTAACTGGGAAGGAGACCTCTGGATGAATGTTGGATTTGAAAATCTTCAAACATAAATTATGTATTTCAGAGCCACTCCAAGAGCTGTTGATATTGCTCTCAGCACAGGGGTTTCTGTTGTTTTGACCCCTTCCCCTATCGGTAGTGATGGAATATCCTGACCCTCGAGGACTGCTAATTTCCTTGATATGGCCATCATGGCGCGCGATTCACAGAGAATGCTATTCCCAAGTTCTGCCTTGACCCAGGGGTTTTCCATATCTGACGCAGATTTACACCACACAATGAATCCGGTTGAAACCATCTTAATATGTACAGGTGTGAAAGACAGGCTAATAGCAGGATCTGAGGGGTCATACTCTTTCCTTGCCCGCTTAATTTGTGGTCCTTCCTCATGCACTGGTTTTGCAGTATTCCAGCCACTCTCCCACTCTGACAGGGTCCTGGAAGTGTGCTTCGATGCCTTGACCCACTGCCGAACCAATCTCCTCGATTCCATGGACAGCGAGGAATCCCATCTTGGACGGCTCGACACATCCAGGTACTCCAGAGGGGTCAAGGTCATCCAGAAACCGTTGGACTCGGAATAGAACCCACCTAGTAAGTGGTGCACATCACTACTATGATACTTCCTGGCATGCTGCTGAAGTTCGGACATCCGTCGGAAGCGGTTCTCACCCTGGTTGCAGAAAACACAGATGACCTCGAGTTTAGCATGTATGCTGGACTGCAAATGGACTCTCAAGTCCTTACTGTTTGAGAACTCCATTCCACAGTGACGACAATCCAGTCTCATGGATGTAGATGGCATTCTGCAAACAAAAAAAAGAATGTATGTGGTCAGCCATGTATTAAGGGAGCCTGATGAAACAACTATCAAAGGTATCAGTACTCTTACTCCCACCCCATATGGAATCCTAAGTGCGAAACAGTATCGGTCACCTATATGAAGAACTCTTGAACCATGCTCCATCCATAAGAGCACCATGTTGTACGTTTGCCCCATGCAAGCAGTACTAGGACAACCCACTGCGTACCAGTCCTAGGTTGATCAGGCCTTTACTGGACCGCAAAATTAGCTATACCCCATGGTTTACTAATTCTCCATTCGGGTTCCATGTCCACTGGTTCCATGAGTTATCCATTCTTCACTTTCCATGGCCGATTCTGTAACATTTGGTGGATATACCATTATCCTAATTATCTGATTCCTTGATTCGCTTGCTCCATGCAAGCGTTTTGCTGCCCTTGTACTCCATTAGACGGTCCACATGATATACCCTTGGCTGTTGCCTAGGTGACCTCTTCACCATGTACGTTAGGTCATCTATCCTTTTTACAATGACAAAAGGGCCCTGCCACTGGGATGTAAGTTTGGAACAAACACCACGTTTCCTCACCGGGTTATACAGCCAAACTGCCTGTCCAGCCTTGAATATCCTCTGTTTAGACTTGATATCATAATGGCGTTTCTGATACTCCGCTTTCTGCTTGAGGACGACACGAGCAACTTCATGAGCCATCCGAAGTTTCTTTCTCAGCTCCATGCTATATTGCTCCGGGTTCATCTCTGGGTCCTCCTGCTTGGGTGTCTGGATGACTGCCTGAAGAGGCATGACAACCTCCCTGCCTAATACCATCATGTTTGGAGAATTATTTGTACTTGAATGTCTGGAGGCCCTGTATGCCATCATCACCTGTGGGAGGAACTCGTCCCATCTGTGTTGTTGCTTTTCGCAATACATTGTCAACATGGTTGCCACAGTTTTGTTGAACCTCTCGACAGTTCCATTTGATTGAGGTCGCATGCTGGAGGTTCGTGTTTTGTTAATTTGGAGAAGTTTACACATTTCCTTGAAGAGCAAAGACTCAAAGTTCGTCCCCTGGTCTGAGTGGACCTGTAATGGTGTTCCAAATCTGCATATGAAGTTGTCTACCAATGCCTTAGCAACTGTAAAAGCTTCCTGGTTAGGCAGCGGGACTGCCTCCGTCCATTTTGTGAAGCAATCTGTAATTACCAGGAGATACTTATTGCCACTATGTGTAAGAGGTAGAGCGGTTCATCCCTCATGTAAGAAGTCACGGGAGAAGCTATAGCTGTACATGTTCTGACATCTGACGTGGGTGGGTGGTGGGGCGATGGTTAGGTGGTAGTTTGAACTAATATTTGATTTGGTGGAGTTCGTTCCCTTCACATGCTACACACGACCAAGGTGGCGCTGATTTTCAATCACAAATTAAGCTGGTTCCCGACTCAACCACATAGGTGGGCTACCTCGACAGATTCAGAAAGATGGTTGGAACTCGGAAACAGCTTAGCCAAGATTTGAAAAAATATGGACCCTACATATGGGTGCAGAAAGTGGTGGGTACTGTAATCCACTGCAAAGATTATCTCAACACAAAGTACATGACAAAACAAATCTGCTCAAGAGACCGGTAGATTCTCACGGATAACATACAACAACAACAACAACAGGTACTTTTTTTTTGTCAGCTTAACTGTGTTATCTCCAGCGCTAAATTGCTGGCATCGATTTGGGGTAATAAACTACAATTGACAAAGGATGTACTGCAACTTGTATTATCACTCTAATTGCCCCCATACCCAAGACCCTTTCTGAAGTTTCTGTTCTTGAGGTAACTTGAGGTATAGGCCTCTCTGTGACAGTGTAGCTTCGTTAGAGGCTTTCTCTCTTTGTTAGCGTAACTGCGTCAGTCCAGGGATAAATCCTTGCTCTTTTTCTGACAGCGTAAATGCGTAACTTCAGGTGTAGCTCTCTCTCTGTGACAGCGTAACCACATAATTTCAGTGATGAACCATCTCTTTTTACTCAGCGTAAATGCGTAACTTTGTCAGACTCTTTCTCTCTTTCCACAGCGTAACTGCGTAACTGTGGATATAGACCTCTCTGTGATCGTGTAACTTCGTTAGAGGCTATCTCTCTTTGCCAGCGAAACTCTTCTTCTTCTAACAGCGTAACTGCGTAATTTCACTGATGGACCATTATTTTTTACTCAGCGTAAATGCGTAACTTCATCAGACCCTTTCTCTCCTTTTGCAGCGTAACTGCGTAACTTGAGGTATCCTTGCTCTTTTTCTGAGAGCGTAACTGCGTAACTTCCGGTGTAGCTAGGTCTCTCTCTGTGACAGCGTAAGTGCGTAATTTCACTGATGGACCATTATTTTTTACTCAGCGTAAATACGTAACTTCCATCAGACCCTTTCTCTCCTTTTGCAGCGTAACTGCGTAACTTGAGGTATAGGCCTCTCTGTGACAGTGTAGCTTCGTTAGAGGCTTTCTCTCTTTGTCAGCGTAACTGCGTAAGTCCAGGAATAACTCCTTGCTCTTTTTCTGACAGTGTAACTGCGTAACTCCAGGTGTAGACCTCTCTCTGTGACAGCGTAAGTGCGTAATTTCACTGATGGACCATTATTTTTTACTCAGCGTAAATGCGTAACTTCATCAGACCCTTTCTCTCCTTTTGCAGCGTAACTGCGTAACTTGAGGTACTGTATAGGCCTCTCTGTGACAGTGTAGCTTCGTTAGAGGCTTTCTCTTTTTGTCAGCGTAACTGCGTAAGTCCAGGGATAAATCCTTGCTCTTTTTCTGACAGCGTAACTGCAGGTGTAGGTCTCTGTGACAGCGTAACCACATACTCTTTGTCAGCGAAACTGTTCTTCTTCTAACAGCGTAACTGCGTAACTCCAGGTGCAGACCTCTCTCTGTGACAGCGTAAGTGCGTAATTTCACTGATGGACCATTATTTTTTACTCAGCGTAAATGCGTAACTTCATCAGACCCTTTCTCTATTTTCGCTGCGTAACTGCAGGTGTAGACCTGTGTTTGTGACAGCGTAACTGGCTTTCTATTTTGTCAATGTAATTGCGTAAGTCCAGGGAGAAATCCTTAATTCTCTCTTTTTCCCAGCGTAATTGCGTAACTCCAGCTGTGGACCTCTCTCTGGGACAGCGTAATGGCGTAACTTCGTCAGAGAATTTCCCTTATTTGTCTGTGTAACTGGGTCTAGGGATAAATCCATCCTCTCCCTTCTTGGCGTAAGTGCGTAACTCCAGCACTAAATCCCTTTTATGTTAGGCCATTGTCACTTGATTGGTTGTTTAGCATGACCTTGATTTTTTAAATACGTATGCTACATGTAGATGCTGAAAATTATTTATTATTAATTATTAAATTGCAAACAAGTATACAAATTTGAAGAAAATGAGTAAATATTACTCCTCAAAATTTAAATCCCTCATATATTTTAATTATTTGCCCTCAAAATGTAGATGAGGGCTGGTCATAAAAGCGCATTTCGAGCAATATTGACCTTGCAGCGTAATGCGCAGAGGATAGTATAGTGACAGTATATTGACTCACATTTAGTAGTATAAAAGCGCATTTTGGGCCCTTTTGACCTTGCAGCGCAATGCGCAGAGGATAGAATAGAAACTGTATATTGACACACATTTAGTAGTATAAAAGCGCATTTCGAGCCCTATTGATTTTGCAGCGCAATGCGCGGATGATAGTTTAGTAACAGTATATTGACTCATATTTAGTAGTATAAAAGCGCATTTCGAGCCCTATTGACCTTGCGGCGCAATGCGCAGAGGATTGTATATTAACAGTATATTGAATCACATTTAGTAGTATAAAAGCGCATTTCGAGCCCTATTGACTTTGCGGCGCAATGCGCGGATGATAGTATAGTAACAGTATATTGACTCATATTTAGTAGTATAAAAGCGCATTTCGAGCCCTATTGACCTTGCGGCGCAATGCGCAGAGGATAGTATAGTGACAGTATATTGAATCACATTTAGTAGTATAAAAGCGCATTTCGCGCCCTATTGACCTTGCGGTGCAATGCGCACAGGATAGTATAGTAACAGTATGTTGACTCACATTTAGTAGTATAAACGCGCATTTCGTATTCTATTGACCTTGCGGCGCAATGCGCAGAGGATAGTATAGTAACAGTATATCGACTCACGTTTAGTAGTATGAAAGCGCATTTCGAGCCCTAATGACCTTGCGGCGCAATGCGCAGAGGATAGTATAGTAACAGTATATTGACTCACATTTAGTAGTATAAAAGCGCATTTCGAGCCCTATTGACCTTGCGGTGCAATGCGCAGACGATAGTACAGTAACAGTATATTGACTCACATTTAGTAGTATAAAAGCGCATTTCGAGCCCTATTGACCTTGCGGCGCAATGCGCAGAGGATTGTATATTAACAGTATATTGAACCAAATTTAGTAGTATAAAAGCGCATTTCGCGCCCTATTGACCTTGTGGCGCAATGCGCGGAGGATAGTATAGTGACTGTATATTGACTCACATTTAGTAGTATAAAAGCGCATTTCGAGCCCTATTGACCTTGCGGCGCAATGCGCTGAGGAGAGTATAGTAACAGTATAGTGACTCACATTTAGTAGTATAAAAGCGCATTTCGAGCCCTATTGACCTTGCGACGCAATGCGCAGAGGATAGTATAGTGACAGTATATTGACTCACATTTAGTAGTATAAAAGCGCATTTCGAGCCCTATTGACCTTGCGGCGCAATGCGCAGAGGATAGTATAGTGACTGTATATTGACTCACATTTAGTAGTATAAAAGCGCATTTCGAACCCTATTGACCTTGCGGCGCAATGCGCAGAGGATAGTATAGTAACAGTATATTGACTCAGATTTAGTAATATAAAAGCGCATTTCGGGCCCTATTGACCTCGCGGCGCAATGCGCAGAGGATAGTATAGTGACAGTATATTGACTGACATTTAGTAGTATAAAAGCGCATTCTGAGCCCTATTGACCTTGCGGCGCAATGCGCAGAGGATTGTATATTAACAGTGTATTGAATCACATTTAGTAGCATAAAAGCGCATTTCGAGCCCTATTGATCTTGCGGCACAATGCGCAGAGGGGAGTATAGTAACAGCATATTGACTCACATTTAGTAGTATAAAAGCGCATTTCGAGCCCTATTGACCTTGCGGCACAATGCGCAGAGGATAGTATAGTAACAGTATATTGACTCACTATTAGTAGTATAAAAGCGCATTTCGGGCCCTATTGACCTTGCGGTACAATGCGCAGAGGATAGTATACTAACAGTATATTGACTCACATTTAGTAATATAAAAGCGCATTTCGAATTCTATTGACCTTGCGTAGTGCAATGCGCAGAGGATATTATAGTAACAGTATATCGACTCACGTTTAGTAGCATAAAAGCGCATTTTGAGCCCTATTGACCTTGCGGCGCAATGCGCAGAGGATAGTATAGTAACAGTATATTGACTCACATTTAGTAGTATAAAAGCGCATTTCGAGCCCTATTGACCTTGCGGCGCAATGCGCAGAAGATAGTATAGTATCAGTATATTGACTCGAATTTAGTAGTATAAAAGCGCATTTCTAACCCTATTGGCCTTGCGGCGCAAGGCGCAGAGAATAGTATAGTGACAGTATATTGACTCACATTTAGTTGTATAAAAGCGCATTTCTAGCCATATTAACCTTGCGGCGCAATGCGCAGAGGATAGTATAGTAACATTATATTGACGCATATTTAGTTGTATAAAAGCCCATTCAGCAGCCATCTTGTATATACTCCGTGTGCAAAAAACTCTTCTATAACTCTACTCCTCTGGAATCAATGAAGCAATCAATACGAAACTTGGTACACATAACCAATGGATCAGGGACTCTCAAAATTCCGTTTGAGAGGTTGCACCGTAAAACAAAATGGCCGCCACCGGTTGATCAAAATTGTCGAATTTTCAAGTAACGGGTTTGAAGGAGGAATGTGACGAAATACATGCTCAAGAATTAGAATTAGTATTAATTGAATTGAATATACAAACTGTCTGTCAGGATTGTCTAGATCGTCTAGAATGCGTAATTTCGGAAGCCGACCCATAGCTGCTCGCAGCTCTAGTTTTTATTTTATGTTTTTATGCTTTTTTTATTTTGTTTTTGTTTTCTCTGTTTTTGTTTTTGTTTTTTGTTTTTTCTTTTGCTTTTTCTTCTGTTTTTTTTTTGGCGCGGCCAAGAGGGGGTCGTTCGCACCGGACGACCCCCCCCCTAACGACGCCCCTGATAAAGACATACAATTCCAGATAATAACCCTTTTTCACATTTACTGACAACCATCAACATTTACACCAGTCTTTGCAGTGAAATGTGAATACCCATATAGGTTTATTGCAGGATTTGTCGTTTGGACAAATCCTGGGTGCAGGGGCAAGGACGAGCTCGCACACAAGGACGAGTTTGCGAGCCTCTTCCTTGAACCCAGAGCGGGTCCATACAAAACAATACAATCAAATAACTTTGTTATACACTTTGAGACAGGAATGAAGTACAAATCTAAACAGTGGAACAATTTCTGCTTACATTGAATATCATTTTGGCAACAACAGCTGTCCAATATGGAGGCACCACTATCCAATAATACAAACAGTATCACGCTTGTCATTCTATACAATATGGTGGGGGAAACCACAAAGATGTATAATAACAAATGTTACAGGAGCTCTTGAGAGAAATGTTCATAACAGGCAAACAGACCTGTCTGGGGCTTTAGGGAGCTGACTGTAGTGAAGCATGGCAGGTCTCCGTCGTCCCGATGATGGTGCGGAGCTCGACCTTGTTGATGCCCCAAACTCTCCCACTGTAAAATACAAAGGTGCAATTAATATGACAGTTGAGCAGTCTGATAAGGCTGCTTCAAAATAAGACGAGTAAAGTTTTGTAGGTATGTTCTTTTGAAAAAGTTGGTTAGGTAGGTAGGTTATAATTTCTTTTTCCTTTAACTTCTTGAAATATCACTCATTTTGTATGAGATTTCACAAAATTTGGTTGAGAAACATTTTTTTAATTACAAAAAATATATCCATCAGTAGATAGGGTTATCGTCTTTACAGCAAATGCAATATTTTATAATCAACAGCCGTAGCCACATAGTACACCCCCTGTTAGTTCTGTTGCACTTTATAAACAACACAGAAACACCGGTATAGATTAATAAACATATATTTATTTGGCCAACAAATGGGTCAGACTAAGCTGCCAGTTGGTGTCGATTGGCTCACCATGTGAATGGATGTGCCCGAGTGGCTTTCGCCCGAGTGGCTCACCATGTGAATGGCTGTGCCCGAGTGGCTTTCGCCCGAGTGGCTTTCGCCCGATTGGCATAAACCATGTTGGCTTACGCCCGATTGGCTTACGCCAGTGAATGGCTCACCATGTGAATGGGTGTGCCCGAATGGCTTTCGCCCGAATGGCATGTGAATGGGTGTGCCCGAATGGCTTTCGCCCATATGGCATGTGAATGGGTGTGCTGGAATGGCTTTCGTCCGAATAGCATGTGAATGAGTGTGCCCGAGTGGCTTTCGCCTGAATGGCATGTGAATGGGTGTGCCCGAATGGCTTTCGCCCGAATGGCTTATACCTGTGAATTGCTCACCGTGAATGACTGGCCAAGTGAAATGAATTGCTGATTGCGATTGGCTGACCATGTGAATGGCTGCCGTGAATGCTGTGTGAATGGCTGTCGTGTGAATGGATAGTGATTGAATGCAGATAGTTGTGCTCGAATGGCTTTCGCCCGAATAGCATGTGAATGAGTGTGCCCGAGTGGCTTTCGCCCGAATGGCATGTGAATGGGTGTGCCCGAATGGCTTTCGCCCATATGGCATGTGAATGGGTGTGCTCGAATGGCTTTCGCCCGAATAGCATGTGAATGAGTGTGCCCGAGTGGCTTTCGCCTGAATGGCATGTGAATGGGTGTGCCCGAATGGCTTATACCTGTGAATTGCTCACCGTGAATGACTGGCCAAGTGAAATGAATTGCTGATTGCGAATGGCTGACCATGTGAATGGCTGCCGTGAGTGCTGTGTGAATGGCTGTCGTGTGAATGGATAGAGTGTGAATGCAGATAGTTGCTGCGTGAATGGATATCCCTGCGAATGGTAGATCATACACTGAGTTAACATACTTTATACAGAGATATGAAAGTGTGTGAACCAACATAAGCATTACATACCAATTACTTAATGAGCTTGCTCCCTATATGATATTACTATGCACTCGATAGCCTTATGAAACATCTTTGGGGACATATAGTTATGCCTGAAGCAATGTTGACTCTTATGATTAATGTCACGATTGAGTACAAATAATAGACATATAATACTTGACCTTTGTTCATAATCTTATTAGAAGAGTAAGAAGCATCGTGTGATAAATTATTCTCATGGGCTAAAGCTATTTCTAATTGAAAACTTCCAATTGTCAAGGTATCCTTTGAGGCCTAATGAATTAATGGGTGAGAGAGGTGGGCCGTTCTGCATGCTGCCATCGATTCCACCGACACGTGACCAGATATTAATATTCATACTACAGGTTTCACGTTCGTAATAATACATGTGACAGGGCCTACTGAGCTGGCCAGGCTCAGATGTGACTGTGAGTTTACAAATGAGTCCAAACATATTAGGAGTGAGTGAGTGAGTGAATAGGGTTTAACGTCGCTTTCAACATTTTTTCAGCTATATCACGACGGGGAAGGGAAGGGAGAGGAGGGGAAGGGACAGGGGCACCTACTTGTAACAGAGCAGATCTAATGCTGCCATTTTATAGTTAAGACCCCAATTTATAAACAACACAGAAACACCGGTATAGATTAATAAACATATATTTATTTGGCCAACAAATGGGTCAGACTAAGCTGCCAGTTGGTGTCGATTGGCTCACCATGTGAATGGATGTGCCCGAGTGGCTTTCGCCCGAGTGGCTTTCGGCCGAGTGGCTCACCATGTGAATGGCTGTGCCCGAGTGGCTTTCGCCCGAGTGGCTTTCGCCCGAGTGGCTCACCATGTGAATGGATGTGCCCGAGTGGCTTTCGCCCGATTGGCATAAACCATGTTGGCTTACGCCCGATTGGCGTAAGCCATGTTGGCTTACGCCCGATTGGCTTACGCCAGTGAATGGCTCACCATGTGAATGGGTGTGCCCGATTGGCTTTCGCCCGTGAATGCTCACCAAGTGAATGGGTGTGCCCGAATGGCTTTCGCCCGAATGGCATGTGAATGGGTGTGCTCGAATGGCTTTCGCCCATATGGCATGTGAATGGGTGTGCTCGAATGGCTTTCGCCCGAATAGCATGTGAATGAGTGTGCCCGAGTGGCTTTCGCCTGAATGGCATGTGAATGGGTGTGCCCGAATGGCTTTCGCCCGAATGGGTTATACCTGTGAATTGCTCACCGTGAATGACTGGCCAAGTGAAATGAATTGCTGATTGCGATTGGCTGACCATGTGAATGGCTGCCGTGAATGCTGTGTGAATGGCTGTTGTGTGAATGGATAGTGATTGAATGCAGATAGTTGTGCTCGAATGGCTTTCGCCCGAATAGCATGTGAATGAGTGTGCCCGAGTGGCTTTCGCCCGAATGGCATGTGAATGGGTGTGCCCGAATGGCTTTCGCCCATATGGCATGTGAATGGGTGTGCTCGAATGGCTTTCGCCCGAATAGCATGTGAATGAGTGTGCCCGAGTGGCTTTCGCCTGAATGGCATGTGAATGGGTGTGCCCGAATGGCTTTCGCCCGAATGGCTTATACCTGTGAATTGCTCACCGTGAATGACTGGCCAAGTGAAATGAATTGCTGATTGCGAATGGCTGACCATGTGAATGGCTGCCGTGAGTGCTGTGTGAATGGCTGTCGTGTGAATGGATAGAGTGTGAATGCAGATAGTTGCTGCGTGAATGGATATCCCTGCGAATGGTAGATCATATACTGAGTTAACATACTTTATACAGAGATATGAAAGTGTGTGAACCAACATAAGCATTACATACCAATTACTTAATGAGCTTGCTCCCTATATGATATTACTATGCACTCGATAGCCTTATGAAACATCTTTGGGGACATATAGTTATGCCCAAAAAATGAGACTAGATATGACAATATCTAGTTGAGGTGCCCCAAAGAGGAAGTAAAAAATAGGGGTATTTCAGTTGACAAAGTATTCCACAACAAAGTTACTGGAACTGCCACATGGGTGCCTTGTAGCTGAAATGTTTGAGTTGTTGTGCAAGAATATAGTTTACAGTCGCAAATATTAGTGTGAGCACAAATAGCCCTTGTTGTGGAGACAGACGGTATCAATATGATTTAGTATGCATTACCCCTTGTGCTACACAGTCAGTCGTGTTAACTCTGGGAAATAGTCAAAGATAAAATCACATTCACACCGTTAACACATACTACGCTTATTAGATGTAGGCTAAAAAACACACTATTGCAAAAAATGAGCAAAGAAAAACATACTGCCTGGTGACATGGTTATACAGCTCAAAGCTAATATCGCTGATCAAGGGAGCATTAAAGGTTACCAAATGGATATGGCGCATAATTAAATAAGGATCAATAAAATGTCTAAACGGCAAGTCTAGGTTTATAACTAATCACCGTCGAAATATAGGGGTGAAGCACAAAAAGCACTCGTCTACGATATGTACAGGATTGCGATACTACTCTATCTGCTACACTACTGTGTACCCGTAGGAATGTTCATTGATCGAAACTCGCAGGCAACGTTAACAAAGAACACCTTTACACTTCTAGGGATGAAGCACAACTCCTTGCCTCTCCGATAAAATTCAGGACTCTACGAAATAATCCGTATGCTACACATGAATGTGACGATGGAAATAATCATTGATTAGAATTATATCTAACAAAATATTGCACAGGCATAACAGGTCATTATGATCTTTATCACCTGGATATCCATAAGAGAATGATCCTTCGATGCAGGGCTCCGGTTATAAAATAAATGGGACGGAGTACAATTGCTATCTGTTTGTGACATAGTTGTGAGTAAATACATTAATGTGCATATACATCGTTAATATTAACCAGAGTAAATCACGGTTCAATGGTATCCTTGTAAAGGAGTTAATGCAAGACTATGGACAATTACTCATGCGATCCAAATCAAACAATACTGCTTATGGTCGGACATGACATCAGATACATGGCCGCATAGGCCTGTGTACATGAAAATTAGAAGCATACAATCGGTTATATGGTGGTTTTAAAACAAATAGCTGGGATACAACTAGTGGCTGCTTCCAAATGAAATGCATTACCCCTTGTGCTACACAGTGGTGTTTACTCTATGGGAAATAGTCAAAGATAAAATCACATTTATACAGTTAACACATACTACGCTCATTAGATGTATGCTACAAAAACAGACAATAGTGCAAGAAATGAGCAAAGAAAAACTATACTGCCTGGAGACATGGTTATAAAGCTCAAGCTATTATATCGTTGATCAAGGGAGCATTAAAGGTGACCAAATGGATATGGCGCACAACTATATAAGGGTCAATAAACTGTCTAAACGGCAAGTCTTGGTTCATAACTAATCACCGTCGAAATATAGGGGTGAAGCACAAACAAAATGCTCGTCTACGATATGTACAGGATTTGCGAAACTAGTCGATCTGCTACACTAACGTGTACTCATAGGAATGTTCATTGATCGAAATTCGACCGTCCGAATGCGACGCACTACTCCACATATCGTCATCACCCGAGTTTCCATAAGAGAATGATCCTTCGATGCAGGGCTCCGGTATAAAATAAATAGGACAGAGTACAATGCTATCTGTTTGTGACGTCCCATATAGTTGTGAGTAAATACATTAATGTACATCGTTAATATTAACCAGAGCAAAGCGCAGTTCAATGGTATCCTTGTAAAGGAGTTAATGCACGGCTATGGACAATTACTCATGCAATGCAAATCGAACAATACTGCTTATGGTCGGACATGACATCAGATACATCCGAATAGGCCTCTGTACATGAAAATAAGAAGCATACAATCGGTTAATCGGTGGCTTAAAACAAATGGCATTGATCATATTAAGAATCAGGGGGACTTGAGAGATTTTGACATTTTGTTTGTCAGGTTGAATTTTTCAAAAAGGCACTAAATTATCATGGGTGCATTATTTCATCTCAGAAAGATAGGAAACACAATTAAACACAAGAAAATATGACTATTTCTTTGAAGTAATTCACGAAATTCTTTGTCAAATTTCAAAAATGTCACAAGTCCTAATTCCCCTTAATACAACAGTTTTGAAGAGTTCTCAATTTATGCTACTGCAAATAAGTGGCCAAGCGAAATTGGAATGGACCTAAACAACAGAACGACATAAAAGAACAAGAATAATACCGGTGCATGAGTCATGATTGAAGTCAGTATACAATTCTTATAACATTACAACAATCCGGAATTAATATAAGAGACGTTCAAGCTTCAAAGCATTGCCACTGCCTAATCAAAATAATCTGAACGTAAAAGGAATCAGTTGCACAACTGGTCAAGACAGTTTCTGCCGGACATATCCTGGAAATAGATAACTCAACCTCCGCACAGAGATGTCACTGGGTGACGTCACACCAGCGACACCTACGATAGAAACTCAACAAATACAGCATGGGCTATTCAGCGCTCTGCAGAGCAAAACGAGGCTGAAATAATTACACGTCATGAAGCCTCAGCTATAACTGACAACAGATTTGCACCTGCCAAATTAATGAGATTGGACAGAAAAGTGCCAAGCGCAGTTCTGAGTTGCATGTGACATTTTAAACAAAACACATGTTCTCTAACGTAAGTGACAACACATCGGAATGGTAAATGCTATCAAGATGACTAACAAGATGGGCAAGCTGGTTATTCTCTACTTCTGTGACGTGTAAATAGCTCTGGAAGATAGATAAATATAGCCCTTTTAAAGTTAATGCAGAGTACTTTCTTGACATGACCACAGAGGGCCACATATAGGCAGTCTGTCATTAAGTTATCGGCTGATGACGAAAGGAGAGACTTGAGCAAGGACATCACGACTGTTTCAACCGGACTGTAGAACTTGTGGTAGAATGGCTAATAGAGGCATACCAGCTCCATTGACACATCCGAATACAGGCCGCTCCAAAACTGCCTCCTCAACTGCTACTCTGCATGCCATCTGACTCTATAAAGCACTGCCACGATATGAATTATACCGCACATAATTCCTGGGTTGCACTATTACCGAGAGGATGTACGGCGCTGTTATTGGAATCGTGACTTCGTAAACACTTGGAGGCCACTTCAGTACTTCTGTTGCTTTCAAATCATGGGTGGAAATTTTATCAGGCTTGCACTGGCGAAACACATGACGTTGCATACAACCGTGACAACTAGCTTCCCTTTCACAAGCATAATGTTGTAATGCGCAAAAGGAAGATGAGTGATCAACATACGAGTTGTCAAGTTCTGAGGTCTATACTCGCAAGACCAGCAATTACTATTTACACATGATATCTGGGCAGATTGTCCTGGAGTGGAGGTCACAGCAGGTTCTGGTCTGTCTATTCTGGTAACCCACGGAACTTCCGTGTTATTGTTGTTGTTATCCGAAACCGTGGACTTGACATGACTTCGCCTGCATGCTAAACTGTTTGCAGCATGCTTCCGAGCATGAGCATGGGTTGTCACCGAGTCGTATTGGCTTCAGCATTGACGATGTCTTGTAAAACCAGCACGCCTGTGCGGAGAATGCTTGCGCAACCAAATGTGCGCGAACAAATGTAACTTCCGGTGAAAAAACCTCATGTATTCGACCCGCCGCCGATCTTTCATAAATCAAAATAAGTTGCTCCCATAGCTCCCCATGATTGGGCATATTGAGAATCAGTCGAAACGTACAATATTGTGGTGAGTCAGCGGGCCTTCACGTCATGTCGACAGGCGCCCCAACGTTTCTTGGTAAAGTTCGAGTCAAACGCTGGCGACATCATTCTTGGCGGGCGACAGACGACCTGATGAAAGGACAGGACCGATAGTCGTTCATGACGCGAAAAGAACAACACATACACGTATTACGGGAATATAACAGTCTCTTCGGACGGAACGTCGATGCAGGATGGATGACAGAATCGTCGATAAAGTTCAATAAATTTCGGGAGTGTTTTAACCGTTCTGCATGCTGCCATCGATTCCACCGACACGTGACCAGATATTAATATTCATACTACAGGTTTCACGTTCGTAATAATACATGTGACAGGGCCTACTGAGATGGCCAGGCTCAGATGTGACTGTGAGTTTACAAATGAGTCCTAACATATTAGGACCCCAATTAATGAGTAGGATTTAACATCGATTTCAAAAATATTTCAATCATACCACGAGCTTAAAGTGTAACTGTGACATACTTCTGTAAGTGTATGTCATATTCAAGATAACGATGTGAATAGCAAAACGTGATAATGTTTTCCAAAAACAGTTCACTCGTATTTTGTCTCAGAAGATTCAAAGGAAGCTGGGTACAGTTGGAGAGGAATCTTCACTGCCTCTTTTGACGTCAGAGATGACGTTAACGATGTCATTACTTCGAGCGTCCTGCAGTCTGCGGGACTTTGCGGCAATACAGCGAATGGAACAGATTTGCAACAATGTTGCATTGTGACATTGTTAATCGTTCCATGATAACGTCACAAGTTCTGACCATGTAGTATGATTATGTATCTTTGATATCATTCATAACAATATGTGTGCTTAAGGAGTTCCATTGAAGGGCGGGAAGGCAATTCATTTTTTTTTTTTAGTTGGGCAGTCCATTTTTGTCAATTTTCAAGTTTAGATGAATCTGGATCCCCCCACCACCACCCTCACACACACACCCCAAAAAATAAACTAACGGTTACTCTAGAATTGACAAATTATTTTGGGTAGGTAGGCTTACCTGAAACATTTTTTTTTCGGGATGGTCTGACAGGAGTACAAAGAGGGAATGCATTCATCAAATAATCTGTTAGTGGCCTGTTTTTGTGCAGAATATTTTGTATATATGTTCCCATTCACTTAATGAATTTGGATGAAAAAAAGCATTGTTTGTTTCCAAGAACTAGTCTGCCCTATTCCACTTTATAGAAGATATGGCGCATCCTGACGTGAAGTTTTCAGAAAGGTCCATAGAGGTGATTCTTCATGAAATCATACCTGATACACTTGACCTACGGAGTAGCCCAGATCTGAGAAATGAAGGGAAGTCAAATGAAAAGCCTAGATAATTGTTAAATTTGCTGCTTCACAACTGAATGGGGACCAGTGTCAGAGAATCGAAAAGACAGTACAGGAAAAGTGATCTTCCTCATTGCTACAGTGTTGCGTAATAGTGATATGAAGGATGCTGACCTAATCAAATGACAGCATTGTAAGGCTTTCTTCTGCTGTGTTCCAATAGCTTAATAACACATCACTGACCTTGTAGGTCTGAGAATTCTTGTCTGCTTGCACAAAAAGATGGCAATATCCGATTCGGCCATGTCTATTGCAGTTTGAACAAAATCACACTGAAGAATTCCAAGTCATGAGGAAATCCTCGACACATTGTGAAACCCACAACTGTTCTCGTCCTTCGATTTGACGTTGGTCAACTTTTAAATTCAAATGGTTCCTGATGACCGAAAGAAAAGGGCAGTAAAATTACAACACATATAAGGAAAGTGGGAAGAGGTGCCGACATACTGACAGCGTCACATGACTTCACAGAATAGTCCTCTAGTTAACCTATTCTAAAGCACATACCAAGAATGTGTTGTATCTCCGGTACGCTTTTATTGTACCTGTTCATGTGGCAACTAGTGTGATATGACCACACGGCCCCTAGCACCGGCATAAGCGGTATTAGATACAAATCTTTAGAGCTATGATGGAAATGCTCTGACAACTCGTATACTGGTAATTGGTGAGCTGTTTCGCTGTGACAACTCGTACATTGGAGATTGGTGAGCTGTATCGTCGTCAGATGTAAATGACGGCATTTAACACAACAGACTAGTCTGTAAGGCCCGATGTCGACCCAGCATCAACTTCCCACAAATGCCAACATATATCAAAGACCAAAAGGTCTGTACAGGGGGCGGGCCTCGGGGACGAAACGTCCACCAGCAGAATCTCGCTATATACAGGTAAAAATTACAACACATATAAGGGAAGTGGAAAGAGGTGCCAACATACTGACAGCGTCACATGACTTCACAGAATAGTCCTCTGGTTAACCTATTCTAAAGCACATACCAAGAATCTAACGATTCGTGATATGTGTTGTATCTCAGGTACGCTTTTATTGTACCTGTTCATGTGGCAACTTGTATATAAAAGGTAAAAACCTTTTTGTCTCTTTTAACCAAGTATTTACACAGCTTCAGGATCATGGACACAGAATCAAGATTTTTGGGTCACATAGCCATTGAAGGTCATTTGAAATTATCACGACAAGACAAAAGTGTTAAGAAAATCTGTTCGTTGTCCTCAACAAATAACATAATAACACGACTGTCTCCTCCTGTGTTCCAAGATCTGAAACTATGGCACTAGGTATTACTTGAAACCTTGTGCAGTCCCTAACTTCCCCTCTTTGGATATGAGATCAGGCAACATTCAAGTTCAGATAGATCCAGAGGACAAAAAGAGAATGGCAGTAAAATGCCTTTTTCTGATTTAATGGATGTGGGTAATTTTCTGGCTTTGTATCGAGCCCCTACATCCCAGCGACTCCTAGAATGTTGCATGGGGCACCTGAAACATTCTGACAGCAACTTGTATCAAACGTTTACATGGCTTCCCGACCATGGTTTGGCTTGCAAAGTGCTGCTTACTCTGATGAGAAATTCGTCCTGTGTTACATAGTCATTGAAGACTCTTTGGCTCTCGATTGATGGTGTTTTTGTGAAGGCTGGACTGGTGGGAAATTGACGGTGGTGCAGAGTGAAGGACATATTTGTACCTGATGACGTCACTTCCGGCGATGACGTCACTTCCGGCGATGACGTCACTTCCGGCGATGACGTCACTTCCGGTGGTGACGTCACTTCCGGTAATGACGTCACTTCCGGTGATGACGTCACTTCCGGTGATGACGTCACTTCCGGGGATGACGTCACTTCCGGTGATGACGTCACTTCCGGTGATGACGTCACTTCCGGTGATGACGTCACTTCCGGTGATGACGTCACTTCCGGTGATGACGTCACTTCCGGTGATGACGTCACTTCCGGTGATGACGGATGCCATAATGGGAGATTAATTATTAGGAATGCTATCAGAGATGAGAGATAATTTTTATAGTATTTGGAAGCAGGGATGCTATCAGAGATGAGAGATCAATTCTTAGAGTCTATAGAAACAGAGATGGAGTCTATGGAAACAGGGACGCTATCAGAGATGGGAGATAATTTTAATAGTATAAGGAAGCAGGAATGCTATCAGAGATGGGAGAGAAATTATTAGAGTATATGGAAGCAGGGATGCTATCAGAGATGGGAGAGAAATTATTAGAGAATATAGAAGCAGAAATTCTATCAGAGATGGGAGAGAAATTATTAGAGTATATGGAAACATTGATGCTATCAGAGATGGGAGATATATGGGAGCAGGGATACTATCACAGATGGGAGATATATGGAAGCAGGGATGCTATCAGAGATGGGAGAGAAATTATTAGAGTATATGAAAGCAGGGATGCTATCAGAGATGGGAGAGAAATTATTAGAGTATATGGAAACATTGATGCTATCAGAGATGGGAGAAATATGGGAGCAGGGATACTATCACAGATGGGAGATATATGGAAGCAGGGATGCTATCAGAGATGGGAGAGAAATTATTAGAGTATATGGAAGCAGGGATGCTATCAGAGATGGGAGAGAAATTATTAGAGTATTTTGAAGCAGGGATGCTATCAGAGATGGAAGAGAAATTATTAGAGTATATGGAAACATTGATGCTATCAGAGATGGGAGATATATGGGAGCAGGGATACTATCACAGATGGGAGATATATGGAAGCAGGGATGCTATCAGAGATGAGAGAGAAATTATTAGAGTATATATGGAAGCAGGGATGCTATCAGAGATGGGAGAGAAATTATTAGAGTATTTTGAAGCAGGGATGCTATCAGAGATGGGAGATGAATTCTATAGAAACAGAGATGGATCTATGGAAACAGAGATCCTATCAGAGATGGGAGAAAATTTTACAGTATATGGAAGCAGGGATGCTATCAGAGAATGGAGAGCAATTATTAGAATATATGGAAGCAGGGACGCTATCAGAGATGAGAGATAAATTCTTAGAGTGTATAGAAACAGAGATGGAGTCTATGGAAGCAGGGATGCTATCAGAGATGGGAGATAATTTTATAGTATATGGAAGCAGGGATGCTATCAGAGATGGGAGAGCAATTATTAGAGTATATAGAAGCAGGGATGCTATCAGAGATGGGAGAGAAATTATTAGAGTATATAGAAGCAGAAATGCTATCAGAGATGGGAGAGAAATTATTAGAGTATTTTGAAGCAGGGATGCTATCAGAGATGGGAGAGAAATAATTAGAGTATATGGAAACATTGATGCTATCAGAGATGGGCGATATATGGGAGCAGAGATACTATCACAGATGGGAGATATATGGAAGCAGGGATGCTATCAGAGATGGGAGAGAAATTATTAGAGTATATGGAAGCAGGGATGCTATCAGAGATGGGAGAGAAATTATTAGAGTATTTTGAAGCAGGGATGCTATCAGAGATGGGAGAGAAATTATTAGAGTATATGGAAACATTGATGCTATCAGAGATGGGAGAGAAATTATTAGAGTATTTTGAAGCAGGGATGCTATCAGAGATGGGAGAGAAATTATTAGAGTATATGGAAACATTGATGCTATCAGAGATGGGAGATATATGGGAGCAGGGATACTATCACAGATGGGAGATATATAGAAGCAGGGATGCTATCAGAGATGGGAGAGAAATTATTAGAGTATATGGAAGCAGGGATGCGATCAGAGATGGGAGAGCAATTATTAGAGTATATGGGATGCTATCAGAGATGGGAGATATATGGGAGCAGGGATACTATCAGAGATGGGAGATATATGGAAGCAGGGATGCTATCAGAGATGTTAGAGAAATTATTAGAGTATATGGAAGCAGGGATGCTATCAGAGATGGGAGAGAAATTATTAGAGTATTTTGAAGCAGGGATGCTATCAGAGATGGGAGAGAGTATTGAAGTATATGGAAACATTGATGCTATCGAGATAGGAGAAATATGGGAGCGAGATGCTGTCACAGATGGGAGATATATGGAAGCAGGGATGCTATCAGAGATGGGAGAGAAATTATTAGAGTATATAGAAGCAGGGATGCTATCAGAGATGGGAGAGAAATTATTAGAGTATATAGAAGCAGCAGGGATGCTATCAGAAATGGGAGAAAAATTATTAGAGTATATAGAAGCAGGGATGCTATCAGAGATGGGAGAGAAATTATTAGAGTATATAGAAGCAGGGATGCTATCAGAGATGGGAGAGAAATTATTAGAGTCTATGGAAACATTGATGCTATCACAGATGGGAGAGGAACTATTAGAGTGTTTGGAATCAGGCATGCTATCAGAGATGGGAGATAATTTTTATAGTATATGGAATCAGGGATGCTATCAGAGATGGGAGATAATTTTTATAGTATATGGAAGCAGGGATGCTATCAGAGATGGGAGAGAAATTATTAGAGTATTTTGAAGCAGGGATGCTATCAGAGATGGGAGATATATGGGAGCAGGGATACTATCAGAGATGGGAGATATATGGAAGCAGGGATGCTATCAGAGATGGGAGAGAAATTATTAGAGTATATGGAAGCAGGGATGCTATCAGAGATGGGAGAGAAATTATTAGAGTATTTTGAAGCAGGGATGCTATCAGAGATGGGAGATATATAGAAACAGGGATGCTATCAGAGATGGGAGATATATAGAAACAGGGATGCTATCAGAGATGGGGAAAAAATTATTAGAGTATTTTGAAGCGGGGATGCTATCAGAGATGGGAGAGAAATTATTAGAGTATATGGAAGCAGGGATGCTATCAGAGATGAGAGATCAATTCTTAGAGTCTATAGAAACAGAGATGGATCTATAGAAACAGGGATGCTATCAGAGATGGGAGAAAATTTTACAGTATATGGAAGCAGGGATACTATCAGAGAATGGAGAGCAATTATTAGAATATATGGAAGCAGAGACGCTATCAGAGATGGGATATAAATTATTAGAGTCTATGGAAACATTGATGCTATCAGAGATGGGAGATATATGGAAGCAGGGATGCTATCAGAGATGAGAGATCAATTCTTTGGGTCTATAGAAACAGAGATGGAGTCTATGGAAACAGGGATGCTATCAGAGATGGGAGATAAATTATTAGAGTCTATGGAAACATTGATGCTATCAGAGATGGGAGATATATGGAAGCAGGGATGCTATCAGTGATGGGAGATATATGGAAGCAGGGATACTATCAGAGATGGGAGATAAATTACTAGAGTCTATGGAAACATTGATGCTATCAGAGATGGGAGATATATGGAAGCAGGGATGCTATCAGAGATGGGAGAGAAATTATTAGAGTGTTTGGAAGCAGGGATGCTATTCAATTCTTACAGTCTATGGGAACGCTATCAGAGATGGGAGTTAATTTTTATAGTATATGGAAGCAGGGATGCTATCAGAGATGGGAGATAAATTATTTAGAGTATATGGAAGCAGGGATGCTATCAGAGATGGGAGATAATTTTATAGCATATGGAAGCAGGGATGCTATCAGAGATGAGAGATCAATTTTTTAGAGTCTATAGAAACAGAGATGGAGTCTATGGAAACAGGGATGCTATCAGAGATGGGATATAATTTTATAGTATATGGAAAGAGGGATGCTATCAGAGATGGGAGATGTATGGAAGCAGGGATGCTATCAGAGATGGGAGAGAAATTGTTAGAGTATATTGAAACAGGGATGCTATCAGAGGTGAGAGATCAATTATTAGAGTATATGGAACAGATATGGAGTCTATGGAAACAGGGATGCTATCAGAGATGGGAGATAATTTTATAGTATGTGGAAGCAGGGATGGGAGATAAATTATTAGAGTCTATGGGAACATTGATGCTATCAGAGATGGGAGATATATAGAAGCAGGGATGCTATCAGAGATGGGACAGAAATTATTAGAGTATATAGAAGCAGGGATGTTATTGGAGATGGGACAGAATTTTTAGAGTATATGGAAACATTGATGCTATCAGAGATGGGAGATATATGGAAGCGGGGATACTATCAGAGATGGGAGAGAAATTATTAGAGTACATGGAAGCAGGGATGCTATCAGAGATGAGAGATCAATTCTTAGAGTCAAAAGAAACAGAGATGGAGTCTATGGAAACAGGGATGCTATGAGAGATGGGAGATATATGGGAGCAGGGATGCTATCAGAGATGGGAGGGAAATTATTAGAGTATATGGAAGCAGGGATGCTTTCGGAGATGAGAGATCAATTCTTAGGGTCTATAGAAACAGAGATGGAGTCTATGGAAACAGGGATGCTATCAGAGATGGGAGATATATGGAAGCAGGGATACTATCAGAGATGGGAGATAAATTATTAGAATATATAGAAGCAGGGATGCTATCAGAGATGGGGAATAAATTATTAGAGTATATAGAAGCAGGGATGCTATCAGAGATGGGAGAGAAATTATTAGAGTATATAGAAGCAGAGATGGGAGATATATGGAAACGGATGCTATCAGAGATGGGAGATATATGGAAACAAGGATGCTATCAGAGAATGGAGAGAAATTATTAGAGTATATAGAAGCAGAGATGGGAGATATATGGAAACAGGGATGCTATCAGAGATGGGAGATATATGGAAACAGGGATGCTATCAGAGATGGGAGATATATGGAAACAAGGATGCTATCAGAGAATGAAGAGAAATTATTAGAGTATATAGAAGCAGAGATGGGAGATATATGGAAACAGGGATGCTATCAGAGATGGGAGATAAATTAGTGTACTCTATGGCAGCAGGGATACTATCAGAGATGAGAGAGAAAGAAATTATTATAGTCTATGGAAGGAGAGATGCCATCAGAGATGAGGAAGAAATTACTGTGGTCTATGGAAGGAAGGGTGCTATTAGAGGTGACATAAATTATTGTAACCTATGAAAACATGGATGCTATCAGAGATGAGTGAGACATTATTGTAGTGTATGGAAACGGGGATGCTATCAGTGATTAAGGACGAAATTATTGTAATCTTCGGAGGCAGAGATGCTATCACAGATGAGGGAGAACTTACTGTGGTCTGTGGGAGCAGGGATGCCATCATATATGAGGGAGACATCATTGTAATCTATGCAAACAAGGTTGCTATCAGAGATGAGAGAGAAGAAAATTAGTAGGGATGATATAATTGGAGATGAAGGAGAAATTACTGTGGCCTACGGAAGTAGGGGTGCTATCACAGATGAGATGACACAGATGGCATTATTGTAATCAATGGAAAGAGTGATGCTATCAGAGATGAGAGAGACATTATTGTAGTGTGATGAAACAGGAATGCTCTCAGAGATGACAGAGAAATTATCGTAGCCTGTGGAAGCAGAGATGGTATCAGAGATGAGGGAGAAATGATGGTAGTCTTTGTAACTAGAGATGCTATGAGAGGAGGGATAAATTATTGTAGTCTCTGGAAAATGGATTTCTATTGGAGATGAGGGAAAAGTTATTGTTGTCTATGAAAGCAGGGATGTTTCAGATATGAGGGAGACATTATTGTAGTCTGTGGAAGCAGGGGTGCTATTCAGAGATGAGGAACAATTATTGTAGTTAGCAAAAGCAGTGATGCTATCAGAGATGAGAGAATTATTATAGTCTATGGAAGCAGGGATTTTATTAGAGATCAGACAAAATATTGTAGGCTGTGGAAACAAGATGCTATCAGAGATGAGAAAGACATTAGTCTATGGAAGCAGGGATGCTATCAGAAATGAGAAAGTATTGTAGTCTATGGAAACAGGGATGTTATCAGAGATAGAGAGAAATTAGTGCATCATGTGGAAGTAAAGATGCTATCAGAGATGAGGGAGAAGTTAGTGTCGTTTATGGAAGCAGGGATGCTATCGTAGATGAGAGAGACAAGATTGTATGCACGTATCCAAGTTATGGGAAACATTCTGTATCAATGGATTTGATTTACCAGGTGTTACATCATCACATCACAAATGCCGCCATCTTGGATTTTTTTCTCCATATTTTTGGGTAGAATTTGACCCCAGTATACATTGTTAGAAATTTTAACCCCCTTGGATATGTATATTGGAGGAAGGGGGGGGGGGGGGGAGAGAGATTCACTCCAAATCGCCAATGCAAAACACAGTTGAAGTTCAAAGAGAATTGACCAGAGAGAAGAGAGAAAATACTTTTAGCCAGTGGGAGTTTTTTGAAGAGTTTGGGGAGAGTTTGGAGTTATCACAGATGAGCTAGGGAAATACTGATATTATCTATGATAATAATCACGGTTATTGATTAGTATTGCAATATGTTCGTGTTTGCTCCAACAACAGACCTCACGCCAGTTAAGACCGAGGCCTAGCATTTAATCCAAGCGGTACCAGAGGTTCACCATAGGGTTCAGCTTCTGTGAATCCCAGAGCACGCCAATGAATTGTTGGTCTGAGGTGGAGGAAATGCCACCCCCTTGAGTTGTCACCGTAAGGTATCCGGGGGAGTGTGGTTAGTAACGGTTTAGTCCACGTACCTGGGTCTGCTGCACGGCTGTGCGTTCCCGGCTGGATATTATCTTAAATTTGTCAGGTATACCTTTACCCGATCACACAAGCAGAGAAATCGTAACATCAGTTTCCAGACATTTCCATTTCTAATCAATATATTTAAATTGATCCGATTTTCCAAATCACGATATGTCTTTTATCAAAAGGAACAGAAAACAACGAAGAAGATTAGCTCAATCTTTATCACTGAATTCTTATTATTTCCATTCTAATTGATTGTAAATATTTCCAATCCGTCCAAAAGAAATTTCAATCTAATGAATTATTAGCGCTGACGAATAAATTATATTAGATCTTAAAATTTAAATATGTCAATCGTGAATCTGTTATTGGCTATAAAGCTGAAGCATGAATTCGAGGCAATAATTTAAATTCAATCTTGATCAAATCAAAATGCTTTCGATGCCACTAGAGTATATGATAATCTTCACGCGTCATATTCCACCAATGAGTAGGCTTGATAAGCTATACAAACGTCAATATTGTGGGTAACTGATGCTCGATTTCTATAACTGCTTTCTAGTACAACATACAACATACAATAGAAAAAAAAATTGTGTCAACACAATTTTGTGATGAAACAGCGTCAACACTCAAGATGGTTTTGTATTGAACATAAAATCGGGTTGAGTTCAACACGAATCGGTCTTGAATCTAACACAATATTTTCAACACATTTCTGGTGCTAAAATTGCGTTAACACAATTTTGTTCGCAGTGCACGATACTGCGATAATGTGCATGACCCAGTCTCAAACACAGGGGCTCGTTACCGTTGTTAATTGGTTAATTAGGTTGATTATGGGGGTGGGGGTTGAGGTAGGGATATTCCCTACCTCGACCCCCCCAATAATCAAGCAAATTAACCAATTAACAACGGTAACGAGCTCCTGTGGTCTCAAATAACCAATGCAGATGTAATGGTGAAACGGGTTCTTGAAATCAAGTTTAAACCGGCTTAATCGATGTGGTCCATGAAAGTGTCCTTGGCAAGTGTCACTTGAACAACGGCATGCATGTGATGCATTCCAATAGTCACTAATATCCAGATTTCAGCATCGGACTCAGCGTACATTTTTTAACAACGACAGACATTATACATCTTCGATTCATTTTTATTATTTGAGACTGGCACATGTATGGTCAACAGTAATAATCCTACCAGGCCTGGGCGTTCTGGGGTCTGTCCCATCCGGAGGGGGTTGGGGGGGGGGGGAGGAAGGGTAGAGGATTGAAACTTTCCATAATCTTTTCGGCAGTCATTTTTCGCCATTTGTTTTTTTCTTCAGCTTTTTCGTATTTTTGATATTTTTTATCAAAAAAAAACTGTCAAACAAGAATAATTCGCAAAAATTGTCAGAAAAGTCCGAAAACATTTTTTTAGGACAGATACCACGTAGCAGCCATCTTGAAATTTCCACATGATCTTTTGGACCTAGAAATATGCAAAATTGTCTCAAAATGACGCCAGTAAGATTCGCGGAAAAGTAAAAAAGTTTCAACTCTCTTTTTCCCTTCGTTCTGTATCTGGGGTGAAGAGTCGGCCAGGTATGATTAATATACATTATAATTGTATGTATGTATCGGCACAGAAATAACCCATCTTGCGGACATTTACAGAACATTCGACATAAAGGTTTTTCTTCAAATAGGTTCCATATGAACATAATTTAGGATTTGACAAGGAACAAACATGATGATATTTGGGAATCAAGATTTGTTAACAATGATTATTCAAATTTTGAAACTAGTTGTGTTATACCACGCAAACCATTGCAGTGTTGCTTCAATTGTAAGCATGTCTAAGAGATGGATTCAAAACTGTGCAGATTATTCTATATCTGTACATAATTAATATTCTGAAAAGGAGAAAAAGAACAAGAAGACATAATGAATATCGTTTGTGTAAGCGTGTTTGGGTGATGTAGTTGGGTGCAAACTTTATTTTCGAACTCTCTCCTGTAAATGAAAGATGACATACAGTATCGTGCCAAGCAACGTCGTACATTGTGGTACACATACACTGTTCAAACAATAAACGATCTTAAAAGATTACATCAGAACAACATAAGTGTATGTGGGGGGTGTCACGTGCAAAGTAACAATGCGGACTCCCCATATCCCTATAACGACATCTAAGCCAGTTTAATGAAAATGAGCATAAAGACACATACAGAAAAATTGTTAACATAGTCACATTAAAAAACATTATCTTGGGGAAATTTAAAATAGCGGCCATGTGATATTAATGTTGTCTTTGTTTACTGTTGCGGTAATTATCTTGGTCGACGAACTGAAGAAACCATACTTCATTCCATTTCAATTGATTTGACTTACGTTTTGTGTTCAACGTTCCTTGAACAGGTGCAAGACAATAAATAAATTCAAAACGGCGACCATACCTGCCCCCATTTCACCGCCATTTTGAATTTAATCATGACTCGAGATGCTGTGAATTATGTAAATGGCCTTGAAATGAACCTCAATAATAATAGTAATAAGGAATGAAAGATTGATTTTGACAAATAAACACTTTTGGGTCAGCACAAATGCCTTGATTTATATACAAAAACAACAAAAGTTTCAGATAACGCCCACGTGGCTGCCATTCTGAATGATGCCATGGTGCTTTGAACTGAATATTATTAGTAGTCTCAAAATGACCGTAAAATGATGTCAATTAGATAAGTTTTGGTATATTTGGCATCATAAAATGCCTTGAATTATTTAGGGCTCAAAACATGCCTTGAATCAGACATAAAAAAATTACATCTTGGTGTTCCCCCAATAGTCGTCATATGGCCTCTAAATGACCTCCGCATAATATACTATGCACTATAATAATTTTCGTGTTTTTGAGAAAACATAAGAAACACAATTTTAGATGACCCGAATATGGT
>JAVTVY010007248.1:0-46673 GCA_036873755.1 Hanleya hanleyi | reverse complement strand
AGAAGCAAAAGCTCTGTTATCAGCTTTAGAAGGTGTTGGGTCCTCTAGAAGGAAAAATATATCATATTCTCAGATTCACTCTCATGCCTTCAAGCGATTAAAAGTGGACATTCATCCCACCATCTTGAAAATTCTAGAATTGTATGACATTAGATTTGATCAACAGAAAGATATTGTTTTGTTGGGTGGCTAGTCAAAGAGAGAAAAGGCAAAATCGTCACCTCATATGTACAAGTGCGCACAGCTTAAAATCTTGACGGTCGACACCTGTCAAGAAGTTTATCAGTTTGTTGCAATTGAAATAAACTACTTCCTACCGAAAGATGAACATCTAGATTAATTAGATTAATCTAAAGCTCTCAGGCTGAGTGGAGGCGCTTGGTGGAATAGCCCTGTTTTACTTGGGTATTCTAGTAGACGACAAGTTAGACTTCAGCGAACATGCTGTGCAGGTGGCAAACAGAGGAAATCGCCTCGTAGGAATTATACGGAGAACTTTTAAATTTCTGGATCATGACATGTTTCTGCGAATGTACAAGTCGATAGTCCGTCCAAAGCTGGAATATTGAAACTGTGCATGGTCCCCCTTTTTGAAAAAGATGAAGATGAGTTGGAGAGAGTCCAGATGAGGACCACCAAAATTGTTCAAGGCTTACAAGATCTAACATATTGTGAACGCTTAAGCGTCTTCCGACCTTAAAACATAGGAGGAGTAGAGGTGATCGTATACAGCTCTTCAAGATCATTACAGGAATGGACCAAGTTAAAGCTGGTCAGCTCTTCATGTTTCAGGAATACAGTAGAACCAGATGGCATGCTCTAAAACTACGAAAATCTCACTGCAGGCTGAACTTAAGAAGGAATTTTTCAGTAATAGAACTATTAACGACTGGAATGATTTGCTCAAATCAGTAGTGGAATAAAAAACAGCTGCATCCTTCAAGAGAGGAAGTTTTGGTCAAACCACGACACCTATTTTTGTAAACCTGGATGGAAGGCAGATCCAATATGTAAATATGTTTTTAATTGTCCATGTCACCTGGATCGAGTCTTTAAGTATTGTGGCGACAAGTGTAAAGAGGAGGCACAAGTTCAACGATGAACTTGGACCTCAATACGAGGGATCAAGGTATCAAGACTATTTTGACAGTCATAACTGTGAACCAATCACTCATGTGCTATCTATGCAAATGTGAATTTGAAATTGGTACCCAAACAGAGACAACCACTTTACGATAGGTCTCGATGGAAAATTTGCATACAACAGAAAATGTAGATAAAACACAAGTATCCAATCTCGGACAGAGCTTAAAAACAATACGTGTCTTTTCAGGAGCAATATGCGCAACATATCAGAAGTTGATTGACGAAGGCACTCAGAAGCTATACGACGGAAAACATTGAACGGCAGATTTGTAGATAAAAACCCAGTTCCCAGTTTCGGACAACGCTGAAAAACAATAGGTGTCTTCCCCTAGGCAGGACATTTGTGCACCACAAATTTGAAGTTGACAAAGGCACTAAAAAGTTATCCGACGTTAAAGAAAAGTGGGGAAAAGAAGAAGCGGAAGAAAGAAGAAACTGACAAACACATAAGGCATCCATAGGGATGCGTAATAGTCTGTCCTGGGAAATCTGCAGAGCTACGGACGCGGAAAAGACATTATACAAGCACGGTTTAGATGAAACTATGTTGTCTCTGCTAGAAGAGTTACTGATATATCGGAGTCATATAACCAGTTGCTCTCTTCTTTAACCCTATCTGGCCTGGTCTTTTGGGGACCTGTCCAGGTCTGTTGGGGGGGGCATTTCGCTCCCCCTAAATATCTTTCTTACCCCTTGAGCTAGGAGGCTGAAGATTACCCAACTCTACCCTTGAGTCACGCTCTACCAGAAAATGTTTAAAATCCAATATGGCTATGACGTCACAGTTACGTCGATTTTTCGGTCAGATTTTTCGATTTTTTTCTTTGTGTTTTCTTTGCAAATTCTGCATGATAAAATAGTAAATAATAGTCTGATGTGAAATAAAATAGATTTGTCTCGAAGCAAAGCAGGCATTTTGAAGAAAAATGACGATAACATCACTTTTCAGTACCACATGGCCGCCATGTTGAATTTACCCATTATCCTCTGCTCGGGGCGTTATGCAAATGGGTTCAAAATGACCCCAATATGATAAACGAAACTCCGGGAGGGTCAGCTTTTTTTGTCCTTCCGGAGATAGGGGAGAAAGTTTGGTAGGGGGGCGGGGGGATTATGCCACCGTACCAGGCCAGGTAGGGTTAACTGCTCCGATGATTCACAAACGATTATCTCTAATAATTCGTCTCGGTAAATATGAAAAGCCAGGAGAAACACCTCAAACTTGATCAGATCTTTCGGGGTTAAAATCATTGGAATATTCAATTCATTTAGATATATATTTCATGTCCTGATAATCGAGTAAAACGAAGACTATGTGCGCGGATACACATCCTATGGTATGGACTGTTCCACTCGTCCGAGGTGAAGAATGGTAATCAACAACATCATGTAGTTGCAGACTAAGACACAAGCAGGTCAGTTTTCCAGGGGCGAAATGAAACTGTTTAACCTGGAGCGTAGTTGGACAAATCAATTGTGTATTTTAACCTACAATGTAACATACAGACGGAGATCACTGATTCATATTTCATTCAATCATCAATGTTTGACAAACAGTATTCTCGTTATTTTTGGGATAACACTATCTTAGAATAGCACAAATTCTAGTGCTGAAAATTTGGACGAGTCCTGTGCAGGCGATTAGATGCCTGACTCTGGGGTCGCTGGTTCGAATCCTGCACGGGACTCGACCAAATTTTCGGCTCTAGAATTTGTGTTATTCTAAGATAGTGTTATCCCAAAAATAATGAAAATACTGTTATACGATCACTTTCTAAATGATAAATATATATAATGTTTGACAACATAATTTAATTGGAATAATCAGTACGGATGAACATATTGAGCAATTCGTGAATCCTATGCGCGTGAGGCCCTATAGTGGAATCCTAGACGATAGACCTGAAATAGTATCATATATTTTTGTCTATTGAATCTGAGAAATGCTGTCCTAAATCCACGGGGATCGTAATTTAACAGTTAATTTTCATTTCTTCCTGTTAGAGGATACTGAGTAAGGATAACTCTAGATATTACAGTTATGTAATTGTTAAGAACAACTCGGACACCCCGCCCCTTTAAAAGTTGGTCGGCCGGGACGGATATTCTTTTCTGTTCCGCAATTTGCTGTAATCACATGAAACAGATCAACATGGAGAAAAAATTCAGTCTGAGATAATTTTACTTTGAATATGCAACCAATCTTCCGGTCAGAACGCAATTTTACTTAGATTCGCAAGCTAAAATTACACAAAATTTTCTTCCATTTCAGCTTTCAGCTTCCTGCAAATCATTTTTTACCAGTGCAGTTATCCCCCTTGATAATCCTGAAATCAGGCCAGTTTATTCTGCCTTGATTGTCCTACAGGTCACAACCCACTAAATAATTGCCTTTCTTAATATGTAGTAAATTGGCAGAGCACATCTTAAGAAAACTATATTCTCTAATATTCGCCACCCCAAATGACCCAACACACCAGGAAGCCTAGCCTTTCCGTTCAAACATATGGAAAATTCAGCATGAAAATTCAGATAAGACCGCCAGAAATAGGGTCATCCAGCCCAAAACCATTACGGCAACTGTCGGAGGTGGCCAATCAAACTGGCCCAGACTTTTTTCCGGTTAAAATATGAAAAGGCTGTTTTGATATATTTGATAGTAAAATACTATAGAAACAGTTTAAAATACATCACAAACCATTTCTGGCTCTAATCAGGTGTAATGACCATCAATATTCGCCGGAAGTCAAGCCCAGATAATAATCTTGCCCGCAGAAACTTCAATGGAGGTTTGTGACCTACAGAACGTGTCCATATTACTCAACTTTATTTGAAAGATATTTTAGCGCATTAGGGCTTATAAAATATAGATGTCAAATTCCACTGATTCCAAAGATGGGGGATGGGTTACAGAAGTAGCTGCAGAATATTTATTATTTGGACCTTGGCTATAATATTACCCCCAGTTCTGCTTCAGATATAGTACCCTGTCTGTGGTGTCAAGTGTTTCAAATTTTTCTTTACTTTAGGTTTAAATGCAGTTAATCACGTCACTTTCGCCAGTGGCCGATATTCGTGGAACGAATATCCGGCATTAAATTCTCAGTTGTTTTATTATTGGACATTATCATAGCGCACTTTTACCGTGTTCCGCTTTCTTGATAAGTCTCGATTTATTCCTGAAAGATTTGACAGTCGCGACCCTGTGTTCTGTTCAGGACATAGTCACTCGACGATAGCCTCGTGGCCAGCTCAGACGGCTGAAAAGTGCTCGTCTCGGAATAGAGCTTGTGTTCTTAAAATCTGTTGGATTGCAGTGTGGTTGGTACATTTCACTTGAAGTGGGACGAGTGGTGATCAACATCATCAGTATGTGGTTGCAGACTAAGATTCAAGAAGCTCAATTTTCCAGTGGCGAACTAAAACTGTTTAACCTGGGGCGAAGTTGGACAAATCAATTGTGTATTTTAACCTACAATGTAACATACAGACGGAGATTCATATTTCATTCAATCATCAATGTTTGACAACATAATTTATTTGGAATAACCAGTACGGATGAACATATTGAGCAATTCGTGAATTCTATACGCGTGAGGTCCTATAGGAGAATCCTAGACGGTAGACCTGAAATAGGTATTTTTGTCGTATATTTGTGTATTCCATGTGAGAAATGCTGTTATAAATCCACGGAGATCGTAATTTAGCAGTTAATTTCCATTTCTTCCTGTTAGAGGATGCCAAGGAAGGATAATGCTAGATATCAAAGTTATGTCATAAGCAGTTCAGGTCGTCAGCTAATGTCGTAATTGCGTCATTAGCAGGCGACTCTGCATGCATAGTCGAACACTATTGTCGCAATTGCTACATTTGCTGGCGACTCTAATGACGCAATTACGACAATTGTGTCATTAATGATTGCTATTGCAAGTTTATCAAACATTTAGTCATATATCATGTGTGATACATTTTTGCATCACGTACACACAATAATTTCTGTCACCTTTTAATAATTGGGCGGAGGTCAGATCAGGCCACTAATAACCGACTACATTTGGTTATCACATTTATTGGATCCTGAGCATTTAATCTACCATACACATTATATAGGTCTTAACAACATAGGGTTAGAGGAAATAATCATTTCATCAAACAATAATCTTGACCCGTGGATGTAAAAATACGCAGAAATTAAGAATTGTTTAACATTTTTTTCTTGCTTTCTTGTCTTTGATTACTCGAGTCTCTTCGTAACCTCACTTTGACCTTATTTTGAGGGGTTTTCTTGGTTGCTGAAGAGAACATTGCACAGGTTTTTACGTGTAGCATTGATCCTCACACTTATTGTAAAATATGTTCTCTTGACATTTTAGAGTTGACAAATATCTTGGAGTTGCTATTGTCTTGGAGTTGATATTACATTGAAGAATTGTTCACTTGAAATATTGGGTGTTGGCCAGTTAACATACAGATTTTCAGAAATGGGCATTTCACTTATTCATTACAGGCAAAATATTGGTATACATTACATTAATTATCAGTTCCATCAGGCTAAGCTTTCTGGACCCTTGCTGCCTGTGATCTACACATTCTTACATCACTGAATTACAAACTTCACAATCAATTACAGGATCAATAGTAATGCAGAGGAGATAAGACCTAGCTGATCTTGGGTTGCAAGCTTTTGTGTCATGCAGTTCAATGTTGCAAGTATTATTTGCCATCTTTAATATACCTAGTAAATGATATAGAGACAAATCCTTCATACCGTTTGCATTTGAAACGCCTTGCAAAAGTTTGTTTAAAAAAATAACCAGGGGCAATAACCACGTTTGTCTCAGATTGGTCTCCCTTTATTCATAAGCCGATACATGTAAGTTCTTGCTTGTTAGTAATTTTACATCAATCACTCACCAGGCTCTCTCATGATCAAGAAACTTAGTATTCTTCAGAAAACAAACCGGACATCAAGGTTAATAATTATATCTTTCTTCAATCTTCCTTTTATTCCTATTTATGTCACAGAAAAACTGCCTATCTGAACAACAGTTGTAGTTGGCCAGTGTCAACCGCAAATATATCAATCTATGAAAAACTAATTCCAGGAGAGCAAATTAAATATCTAACAATTTATTTTAGGACACATTTCGAATCACTATAATCATATTCGGCTGCAATGACATTATCTCGTGAAACTGACCCATCTTACCTCCTTCTAGAGGCTGTTTTTACAGCTCAAAACAGGAGACTTGCTGTCTCTCAGTCTCTAAACCTGCCTTGTCCAATAAACATGCACAAATGATCCCAGTTTGTGTTGTACACTCAATATCTCCCTAAATATTCAGTCAATCGACTTGTATCCCAAGAAAAAGGAAAATAAAGTAACTCTGATTACCTCTGTAAATCCAGTTTGATCTCGAAATTTCGTCGAGATTTCATTTTTCATCAGTACATTACAACATTCAACTGCACAATACACAACCACATTGGTATTAAGTGACTAATCAGGCCCCCGGCAATTTCACAATTATAATCCACATCTTTGAAGTGAACACCATCTCAGTACGTTAAGTACTTTGATTGCTTTCTCTCGGTAGCTCTGTAAGTTTCATCTAAATCGAGGAAAATGAAGTTGGTTTACTTTAAATTGCGGGAGAGAATGCATTTTTATCGTTAGCTCCGAAGGATATATTTAAATCGCGGCGTAGAATAGGTGGTTTGACGAGTGCCAGTGCCGTATAGCAATCTAATCTAATGTTAAACAAGTCTACCTCTGTAGTGATCTATATTGCAGAAGAGAATACCTTATCTACCTTAGGAGCCTTTGTGAGCTTGCTACAAATGGCGCAATGAATTACTTGTTCTGCCTTGTAAACGGCTCTGCAGGTTCAATTAATGTCGCCAGAGAGGAGGAGCCTTCGTTTTCCGGGCCGGTAGTTTTCGTTTGAGTCGTGGTGGAAATAGGTGTCCTTCATGAAAATAGTCCTACTGCCTTTATCGGGAAGTTCGTCATGTAAGGATCTTTTCGGGTAGCTTTTCCAGGTTTAACATGGTTCCCTACATGTAGTCACCTATTGTGTTTTCCTTACATGACGAATAGGCCCCTTTATCAGTATACCTAAAGGCAGATCCATATGTTTGATCTAAATCGCGGAAGAGAATGCCTTTACTAACTTTGAGGATCTAGGGTAACGGTAGAGAAAGATGTTTCCATCTTTCTAGGTTTGATCGAATTCTCAGTAGATAGTGTTAAGGAATGTTCTCATATTTTCCAACAATAGAAATCATCTCCATCCAAGAAACGCAGACTTCATATCAAATACCAAGGCAGCACGCTCCATGATTCATCTATATACACCTCGGTACGGTTGCTCTCGGTCGCGCTTCACAATGCCTTTTCTGACTAAAAGTTGAAGCACTAATGTCATTACCTCCCCATTGAAGAAACAGAAGAGCAGGGCCACGACAAATCCCTGCAAGATAAAGAGAAAAAGTGTCAGGATACATATTCCGTATAACAAGATGTGGTCACATTGCTATGGGAGAGGTTAAACTCAACCTGTGAGGAGGGTGGGGAGGAGAGGGTCCCAGAAAACAATGTCATTTCCATATGTTTCCCTTTGGGGAAATACGTCTTACCGGAGTTGCAATTCAGGAAAAAAATATCTTAGCTAGGATATTAAATAGGAACCGGACTTTTTTTCTTACCAGACGTTCTTTCCTTTCACGCCGACCCCAAATTTAGTACGAAACATATCTTTTCCGATGAGTGTTACTTTCAAGATTTTTCGATTAGGGTGGGCGTGGTTTATCATGTATGACATATTCGCAATTTCAGGTAAACCCTAAATCCTCGGAGATCGATCGATACACTGGCTCGCGAGGATGCACAAAAGAATGCTACGCGTATTTAAAAATTGAACAATTATATACAAGTATTTTTAGACTAACACTTCCTTGATGGAGCAAGGTACTGGTACTGGGAATGGAACCTGCGAACGTCAGAGTATTGAACCAGTCGCCAGCAGTGAATACAAAAACTCTATAATGAGAGGACATTTTCAGATCCAGATTCAGATATGTGGTCTACAGCAAAGAAGAGTCATGGTAATCACTTCTCTGCGTAATGGAATATTGCGGTGACTCGCTGTCTGCAGGGCAGTATCGGTACATCAGAGGTTTACTCGGTAATAGGAGTGAGAATTCGGTTCAATCTGATTAAAACAGATTCACGATAGCTTGATCAAGGCTAATAGACCTTGCACTTGATGACATCACTACACTGCATTGTGAGAATAAATGAAATATAAATCCGCCATATTTAGACTACACAGGTGGAAATTGCCGTTCTGTTGGCAAGGATACACAATGCATCATGGGATAGAAAGAAGGCTAACACGTCATCAAGTTTTACGGCTGCTCGAAGTCGACTGTACCATACGCGGGTTTTCTAGCTGGATCTGGTTCTCTCCCTATCTCGAGTACGTTCCTGTGCGATATGCTTCAGGATTCCCGGAAATATCCGAATCTCGTAAATAGTAAGAGGGAGATTGCCAATTAAATGAATTCAAATTTCGGGTCAAGTTGATAAACAATTGTCCGAAACCCTGATGACGTATTATATCTCTCTCAGCCACGTGATGAATTGTGTATTCATTCATCAACCTCCGAACAGCGCATGTCAGCTGAGCGACTATCGTCTGGCTACAATTGCATTGCACCCTTGTTATGAGGATGAACATTCATCTGCATGGAACGTGATCACTTATCGAGAAATCTAACATCGCGTATGTAACACGAAACCAATTAAATTGTCATTGTCAACGCAAAGTATATACAGTACGCCCACTTTCCAGTTCCCGATTGTCCACGGATGGCGACTGGATCCTACCGGTAAGATAGCGGTAGGGTCCGCGGATGATGGCTGGATGATTTCAAAAATCATACGCGGACCCTCCAGCCATCATCCACGGACCATACGCGGATCATCTGCGTATCATCCACGGATCATCCGATCATCATCCACGGACCCTCCGCGTACCATACGCGGATTGTTTTAGAACAGCGCGTCAGTCTATACTCTTTCACCAAACATGATACGGTCAGACAAGTTGGGCGAATTCATGTTTTGTCTTTTATTAGATTGAGAATATGTTCGACAAAACAATAAGTTATAGCTCGGCTATAATGAAATTGACACCTACGATTACATAAAATCTCATTCGCAAAGACAATGGATTATGTTTGGCCTAAACTAGTCAAAAAACCCCACCAGAAATAGATCAGAAATAGACCGCTTCCACGGCGAGATCGGCTTTGTCGAATTATTACCGCTTAGCAAACTCCCGCTGCGTCAAACTCGTACTGTGCCACGTGGGCTTAAACTTTCTTGACGACCTCACGGTATTCAATCACATCATCGTAAAATACTGTTACTTGTTTAGATGATTAACTCTCAACATTTTCCTAACAGAAGACAGTACAGAGAATATCCACGATTAAAACTGGAAGACTGGCAATTGTAAACAGGTCTCTCCATGCCGATAGCCAATCGGCGACGGCCTCTCTTCAGCCTTTTGGAGATACCCCACGCACGTGATTTTTCCATTATGATTTTCGTTTTCTACCTCCGTATAAATTCTTTAAATAATGTGAATCTCATTCCGTATAGTGACATATTGGAAATGATTGTGACGAAAACGAAGATTTTTCAATTAATAAATAATGAATACTGGTAGTGTATTTAACGCTTTCAATATTAAAATCAAATTTGAGAAATGTGTGCTTGGGAGATTTACTCTCAGAATGATAAATAGATCCACCAAGCTGTTAAAACACCTCTTTCTGTCGTGCTACTTTCTTGTTATTTATTTGTTTGTTTAAATATAACGCTTGCTATTAATTAACATCTTGTTGATGCATGGGGCGTGCATGAAATAGTGAAAGAGGACCTTCATTATTTTTATGAAAATCACATGGAGAATTAATGTAGAAATGCTTGATTTTACGATGATCGCACAACAGTGCCAAAGAATGGAAATGGTACGATAAGGCGGGATTTTGCCCTATACGTTGTGCCAGTGAAATAAAAAAAATGTCCTAAAAATAATTGTGTTTTAATGTTACGGCAAAAGAAAATAGGAAGTTTTAGCGCGATGAATTATAGTTAAGACATGAAATTGAAATCCGTAGCAAGTGCTATTTCGTGAAAAAAGTGGTCAAATTGAACGCGTGTTTGAATAACTATAATTATAAAGCAACCGAGCTAGAACTTGCTATTTTCTCTTGCCATTACATTAAAACAATTAATTTTAGGACATTTTTTCTCGATTTCAACCGCGCCACGTATAGGCCATAATCCCGCCTTATGGTGCCATTTCCTTTCTTCAAACATAACTGTTTTCGTGTATATTATCTTAGTTATATTTGTAGGTGATGTTCGTTGGAATACAATGAGGATCCAATCCGTGTCAGACTCGGATGGCCCAGCTGAACATGAACATGTTTTGTTTTGCGTTCTCAGTTCTTCGGCATTTCAAATTTTGTTTGTTACTGTTCTTGTTAAGTTTTTGCAGTTAAATTATTAACTGTTGTGATTCTTGCATGAGTTACGTGTCACGTTTGATGGAACAGATAGAAGACTGACAGTACCTTTTTCTTATAGTTCGATGACCAAATCGTTTGCCCCTTTTGGGCGATTTCCCTTATATATAACCCGGTATGGCTGACTATTCATGCATGAATATCTCTTCTCAGGCGAAACAACAGATTGCTGCATGGCATATCGACGATGTACGAGGTGTATTATTGAATGTTATCATATATACAGAGATCCTTTTATTTCAGAAGTATGCAAAGCAGTAAATAGTTGCTCCCAATATAGTCTGTTAAAATGCACTATGAAATACCCTTCAAGTATATATATATTATTCATGGTAATCACGAATTAATTTGGCAGTTCACAATATATTACATTTATTTCATACTGCGCCTCAAAGTCCAACATCCAATAAATGCTTTTTTCTACAAAACGTTATAATTTAGCACCTATTCGATTCTCACCATCAGCCATGACATTGTATTGTATCATATACTAGAATGTACCTGACATCCTGTCCACCACTGTACAATTCTATTTTCACCCCTACGACCAGTGAATCTGGCCTGGGAGTAATCAAGTATACAGTATTCACAAATTGGTTTACTTCTTACGTCGTATCAGATTTCTCTGACAATTAATGTACATGACCAACCCACAAACACACTTCAAAATTTTCTTAAGCTTCGAAATTTCTAAAGGGGAGCCTTTGTATTGGAATACCAAATCGTAATATATATATAGCATGTTATATCCAACTAGCAGATTCTCCATAATTGGTAGACTTCTTCAATAGTACTCTTTCTGCAATGAAATGATCTACAAGGGAGCCGTTTTAGGCTCATTATTTCATTTCTTCATATCGCTGAACTGAAATACATATAAACCAAGTATATGAGGGAGCCGTGGAATACTCATTATTTCATTTGTTTAGACTGATCAAGTGAAACACAAACTACCGTAAAGACCAGTTAATTCATTTCTTTAGACAAGGAATCAAGGTTGCCTTCATTTCTAGAATTATTTTGTTCGTGAGTATTCAAAACAAGGATAATCTGTATCTCCTTGTATGCACAAGTTAATTGCTGTTGAATTAAAAAAGTTTTGTGTTTAAAATTATAGCGCGAACCAACAAACCCTGGGATGTATATGATGGAAATAAAAGTAGAATTCCACATTATTTCTCATTGTTCTGTCTTATTTCGTACTACCATTGGTATCTCTTTTCTTTCTGCTATGTGGGATATTTACGCGAGCTGTTAAATCGGATCGTTTGTAACCAGCGGTCGTCCGCATCGTTTGCATGTTATGGCGAAATCCTATTCACAAAAGAATCTTTTAGGCGGAATGCATTTTGTTAAGGAGACTACCTTCTGAGTAATTAATTATTTAGTTTCTCATATATTATATATTCTTGTCAAGATGTTCGGGGCAATTGAATATACTGTCGTATACATTCTTTAACCGTGTGGGAAGCTGCCCGAAAACATCAATTTCCACGTTTAATTTTCGCATGCATATGTTCTTTATGAATCAAGAAGGGAAGGCGCCCAACAATCCAATCTCCAAAATTAAACTCAAAATCTTTTTTTTCAGAACTTTAGGGAAGGGAAAATGACCAATTGGGGGAATGGCCTCTGATTTCAAAATCAAAAAGTCTGTAGACTACCTAACCTTGCAGACCGTACATCCATATTTGCGTTAGCTGTACCATGCAATATACCAGCGAAGACATATAAATGAGGCGTATTATGCATCCACTGGTTTGAGGGTATCAGTAAGGGATCGGTATCAAAGGTAAAATAAAATAAAAGTAACTCCGAAAATGGAAATCATTGTGATATAATATTCTATATTTGGGCTGTGATTATATCATCGTCATTTCAAAAGTGAAGATGGATAACTTTCAGGAGATAATCGCATGATTTATCTGGCTACTATTATCAAGCTCTCGGTTACGAACTAAAGCCGGAAGTCCCCCCGGTAAGAAAGAATGGGTACAATCAAAGTTTACGTCAACTTTACTATAGAAATAATGCATTGGACTAACGTGACGATGAGGAATAAAAAAAAACAATTAAAAAACCCCAATAAAATGGGATCTACTATTATAAAACCATAATCAATGGATTACTATTATCTTTCAGATGCACCCTATAATGTCAGTTACTGAAATAGATTTATACGAAACTGTACAATAATCTCCGCTATATATATTTCAAATTATGTATTTTTATTTGTTTTAAAATATATATAGTGCTTGTAAATTTGTGAATTGATTCAGAAATTTGTATCTGGATAAATAAAGCATCTTGTTTATGAGCATCGAAGTAGAAAGTGACACAGAGTTCAATCAACGTATTAACAACAGAATATACTGGTGAACATACGCAGACAAAACGTGGTTTGATGAAACAAAACAGTTTGTGTGAAAGTTGAAATTCAACTGAACAATTTAATAAATAAATCAACCAGAATGGCAAGTAGCGAAAATAATTTTGCATGCGAAGGTGGACACAATATACTATTTCAACAGCGTTACTTCGCTTTTCTCTGACATTGACAGAATTAATCAAAGATTATGAAGATACAATAACAAAAAAATCAAGTTGCGAATAAGAACCATACTTTCCCAAAACAAATTTTATTAGAAAAGCGCGACATTAGTCTGATCAAATAAATATTACTTTTATTATGGGCGTACTATTTTTCCCGAACTATTAGCTTATTATGTAGTCATTTTAAATTTAGAAATACACTCTTTTGAGGTTGATTACATACGTTTTTCAAAGAGAAAACGTATACGAAAAGAGAGATATGACAAAATCTACGCACATGTGTAAACGAGGATAGCGCGGACCTCACAGAGAGCATATATATCTACACACACACAAGAACATTTTCTTCGCGGTCGGAAAACGCCAATCGCAGATCAAATTTATTGCATTACCCTGTGCTAAACTAATGTATATTTGCGAGAATATTCAAGATAATAGACTGAAGTAGAAGTAGAAGACAACCGTTACAACCAAAGATACAAATTACGGGTAGTACGGTATAGCAAGGCTCAATATTATAGGACAATGATGCGGAACTAGCCATTGACAAATACAAGAACACATAAATAGGCCTATACGCAAATCACTTCATGAACAGATGAATTCATATTTTTCAATGAATATACCGTAAACCCCCTTTCTTCCAGATCTTTTCGTCGATCAGAAATAATCCCGCATTACATGCGATTATAACTCGTCGAAAACATATGATTATCTATCAGTGAAACTCAGTATAGTGCAGGCACGTCAGCTCACGGCCCAAACCATACGTGGAGGATCCGACCATCATCCGTGGATGGTCCGACCATCATCCGTGGATGATCCAGCCATCATCCACGGATGATCCAGCCATCATCCACGGATGATCCGGCCATCATCCAGCCATCATCCGTGGACGGTCCGGCCATGATACGTGCATGGTACAGCTATCCTACTGCTATCCTAGGATAGGGTAACTGGAAAGTGGGCGTACTGTACATGTGCCGCAAGGCGTGAAGTCCTATATGTTACCCGATACACCAAATTAAAGCTTGCTTTTGCCACTGCGCCAACCCAGGATCTCGAGCTGGCAATTAAGTTGATGTCATGTTACATGAGGGAGGTGACAGGCCAATTGAATTGTATCAATATCCCCACCAGCCATTTGACTGTCATGGATGTTGGGGGCCTGCATTGCATCAAGGGGGCCTGCATTGCATCAAGGGGGCCTGCATTGCAAGTGGGAAGTGGGATTTTATTGTCATGAATGAATTGTCTACGTCATCAGGTTTCAGGACAATTCACGGAGCGAAATGTCCGCATGTTTGTTTATATTACCTTCGGCTGACGTCGAACTCCTTCCTGCGCAACTTAGTCCGGATAAATTTTGGTTAAATATAAAGCAAATTTTAATTATAGATATATGTCTATCGCCTTTCGTAATGGTTTAGATCGATCATATATTTCTCTGCATGCAGCAAGGCAATTCTAATTTTGTTTATTTTAAATTTGTCAGTTTACCGTGACTAGGTCATATGTCCCGGTAATTTCGTTGCGTAACGTCTGTTTGGTCATATCATGGCATAGGTCCCGTTGATTGTCAAACATGGTAGTCCTACTATCCTCGTGCCCGAAGGTCACCGAACGGCCTTGGGATAGGAATGACCTGTTTTTAATCAGATTGAATTCGGTTGTATCAAAGACATAACAAAGTTATATTATAATTGCTGGACAAGGGTGAGACATGGAACTATTAATACTAATGGTTATTCAAACACACACTTCTGACCTACCTGAAAAGACACGAGAACGGCAATGTAAACTTTGTGGGCAAAGTATCCTGGAGCTCCTTCAGACGGCTGAGTTGGACTTAGCAGGAACTGTAACCCCAGTAGAGGTACCAGGATGAGGGTAGCACGGCATCCTTTGAGCAAAAGTGACCTTTCCAAATGAGAAAAAAATAAAATAAATAAAACAAGAAAAAAATTAGATGTCCGAGTAATATCATATAATCTTCCTTACAGTAACCTTCAAAAACTTGTGCTACATAAATATCAATTTAAGGCTAAGGGGAGGGTCCAGTTTCCAACACCAACGGAAAAAATGCCAATTTCAAGTCTCTCACTTGTAAACACAGCAAAATATAATGCAAAATATATAGTCCAAACATTTCATCGAGGCCCGACGAGCATTTCCCATGTCTGTTGAAACGTTCACCCTTCGTGCCATTTGGCAACCTGTCAGATTCAATGCACGAGTTTAAGTAGTCCCTTATCGGGCAGTGATTCTCCCGCCAGACTGTGTGAAACATACATTGATATAGGTCTATTTTTGTCGCATGTTAATCAATTTCATGATGGGAACAACATTTAGAGATGAGTTAGAAATCCCATCTTGTAATTATTTGGTTTGTTTATTCGATTGTCGGAAGCAGATGGCATTTTTGACCATTCGCCACCTGCCTTGTAAAATAGACTCGCCCAGATAATCACTTGCGCTTGTCCTGACATGGCGCGTGTAGATTTCATACAAGCGTTCTACAACGTCTCGGATATACGCACGGTTAGCAGGCTGAAATAACAGAAGTGTTACAGAATGGTGCACTATTTGTTGATACCAAGCTGTTTTAAATGCTGGTCGGACCTCAATGACGTGTTTAGGCAACTTTCTATACATTTTGCGTTTTATTTTGCCATACATTTCAGCATAAAATTTGCTTCGTAGATTTGACTATGCAAACTATAAAATTTGCAGGACAAGAAGCCAACTTGGGCATTTTACTTGCGTTCTACATTCTAAGGAAGTTTGGTGATGAGCAAAAACTGTGTTTTACTGTGTTCTAATGAGGGACTTGGAACTGGGAGTTTTCACTTGGTGTTCGAAACTGGATCCTCCCCTTTATAATTAAAATTGCTATTTGACTTCGCAAACATCTGATAGGGCTCTTTCATAACTCCCGTCATTTCGTGAATAACAAAACAGCGAGTTCCTTGGGTGTGAATAAAGTTTGCTCTGCCGCCTGTGCCAAGATGTTTCCACGGATTTTGATACAGCCAAATTGTAAATCGAAAAACGTGGACAAACATGGGCTACACGCGCCGCCGTTTTCAGGTAAGATTCGCGTTTATTTGGCACCAATTATATTCTGCCGTGCTATGATATTCCATCACGGCAATTAATTTCTGACTAAAGCTGAACATTAGACTTAATCAGTGAACGTACGATTCTCTTCGCCTTTTGATTTTATATATCGGATTCAAATTTTCCATGATGTAAATGCCCTTTATTTTATACGCCTGTCTTGTGTTATATTGAATATAATCACAAAGTCAAATGGAATCCAGCATAAAGGTTTTTTTTCGATAACGATGCGTGCTTTTTGAAAAACACTCTGGAAATAGAAGCATAAATCTGAATATTTAATCTCCAGATTTATTCCCTGAAAAATCCTTAACGCGCATCTCCAGCGATCTAGGACCCCGGAGCTTCCGGGGCCTAAGGGGCCCCTGCTCCCTCGCCTTTTGAGCTGTGATAATTTACCCCCTCTTCCTGTGAATTTTCGCCAGATCTGCCCTTGGAGTGCTTTTTTATCCGACGAATCCCCTACAAAATTCCTGGCTACAGGTGTATACGGACAGCCTTCCTGTCAGTCAGAATGAAACAACAATAGAAGGAAGGGAATGCGTACCTTACTCTCATTATACTCAGTAATAACAGTAAGGATATGTAGAACCGACGCTAATTACATGCGCGTGGGAGTCTATTATTTTCTTTTTGCTTAATAAGTTTTGATTTTTTATCGTCTCACTTCAAAATCTTCAGGCGACTTATCTTAGCTACTTATATGCTGTTGTAGCAGCGATGTTCCAATGAAAGTGTGCATAGTTTATGTTTTAATAGAGAACAAAACATGTCTTCTATTATTATGCGAATCAGATGGATGACAATTTGCTTTTTTAATAATCTAGTGAGTGAATGAGCGAATATGATTTAACCCTTTCTATCCTGGACCCAGATGTAGATGTAGGAAAAATTTGATATTTCGGGTAGTTGATAGGTTTGGGGCATAGAAACTATTTTTGGTTTTATTTATTCGATATATCTGTTGCCATGGCAACAGGGAATGGTTGTCATTTGGCAACACTGGGAAGATAAGGCCGTATAGCTTGATATTTTGTTGAATATGTCACAATGAAACGCATCCCTTTATCATGTTATTGGGGGTAATGATTGCTGTTTTAATTCAAATAATAACAAAAATCACCAATTCAAACATAAAAATGCTATATTTTGAACATTCAAAGGTAGATTCATTCATTTGTACACAAATGTTCCAATCAACCAATATTTCAATTACTTATACAGACTGACAAATATTTGGCAAATTCTCCGGATTCAGTCGAATGATGAACTGACATCTTGTTGGAATTTGTACAGGCATGCAAAAATATATAGTCGACGCCGGGAATGATGGCCAAAACAACTGTCCTTATGAATGGATGTTAAACCCGTGGAGGGGGGGCATTTTCCGCGCCCCCCTCCCTTGGGTTTTTTGCTCCTATCTCCGGAACGACAAAAATTTGAGAGCTGAAACTTCGTGACTTTGTGGATTTGCATGACCCCACGAACGGAAGATCATGGGTACATTCAAAATGGCGGCCATGTGGTGTACCAGAAAAGTTATGTTTTCGTCAAATTTCCTTATTTTTAGCTCATCTGGGCCGAAGGCCCGATGGGCTTATGTCATGGCCTGACTGTCCGTCGTCCGTCGTGCGTCGTCCGTTGTGCGTCGTCCGTTGTGCGTAAACATCTTCTTCTCTGAAACCGCTTGGCCGATTAAGCTGAAACTTGGCATGCATGTTCCCCCCAATGAGTACACCAGAATTCGTTCATGCCGTGTCGATACGATTTTAAATATGGCCGCCATGGCGGCCATCTTGAATTTGCCATTGAAACATTGTTATCGCGATTTCTCAGGAACTGCTGCATAGATCTTTCTCAAATGTGGTACACAGGTTCCCCTTGGGGTCTAGTTGTGCAAGATACCTGTTGTGGTCTGATTCACAAATCCAATATGGCCACCAGGCGGCCATCTTGGATTTCCCCATGAAACATTGTTATTGCAATTTCTCAGGAACTACTTTGTGGATCTTCCTCAAATTTGGTACACAGGTTCCCCTTGGGGTCTAGTTGTGCAAGATACCTTTTCTGCTCTGATTCGAACATCCAATATGGCCACCAGTATGGCCACCAGGCGGCCATCTTGGATTTCCATATGAAACTTCGTTATCGTGACTTATGAGGAAGTACTGCATGGATCTTTCTCAAATTTGATACACAGGTTCCCCTTAGTGTCTAGTTGTGCAAGATACTTTTGTGGTCTGATTCAGAAATCCAATATGGCCACCAGGCGGCCATGTTGGATTTCGAGATGAAACATTGTTATCTCGATTTCTCAGATAGTACTACATGGATCTTTCTCAAATTTGGTACAGAGGTTCCCCTTGGGGTCTAGTTGTGCAAGATACAATTTGTGGTCTAGTTGAAAAATCCAATATGGCCACAAGGCGGCCATCTTGAATTTGCCAGTGAAATCTTGTCATCATTATTTTTCGTGAACTACTGCATGGATCTTTCTCAAATTTGATACACAGGTTCCTCTTGGGGATCTAGTTGTGCAAGATACCTTTTCTGCTCTGATTCGAACATCCAATATCGCCACCAGGCGGCCATCTTGGATTTCCCTATGAAACTTCGGTATCGTGATTTATCAGGAAGAACCGCATGGATCTTTCTCAAATTTGATACACCGGTTCCCCTTGGGGTCTAGTTGCGCAAGATACAATTTGCGGTCTGATTGAAAAATCCAATATGATCACCAGGCGGCCATCTTGGATTTCTAGATGAAACATTATCGCGATTTCTCAGGAACTACTGCATGGATCGTTCTCAAATTTGGTACAGAGGTTCCCCTTGGGGTCTAGTTGCGCAAGATACAATTTGTAGTCTGATTGAAAAATCCAATATGGCCACCAGGCGGCCATCTTGGATTTCCAGATGAAACATTGTTATCATGATTTCTGAGGAACTACTGCATGGATCTTTCTCAATTTTGGTACAGAGGTTGCCCTTGGGGTCTAGATGTGCAGGATACCATATATGGTCTGATTGAAAAATCCAATATGGCCACCAGGTGGCCATCTTGGATTTCCCCATGAAATTTTGCTATCGTGAATTCTTAGGATATTACTGCATGGATGTTGATACACAGATTCCCCTTGTGGTCCAGTTGTGCAAGATACCTTTTTTTGGTTCATTTCGAAAATCCAATATTGCCGCATCTTGAATTTCCCATGAAACTTTATCATAAAATCTCAGGAAATAACTGCATGGATCATGGATTGTTCAGGGGGGACAACACAAGTTAGAAACTCATCTATTGCAGTTCTTTAGTAAAAGTTTCTCACAGCTACTTTCTCCAGTTACAGACAGATGACCTACAGTGCCGTGGCACTATCTTTTACATCTTCGCAGACAGATGGGGGTATGTCTTGGTTAGGCCATACCTCATCAGAAATGTCCTGTTACATCTCATTGCCATCGTAACAACCCAGTCGCACATATTTCGTACTCGACATGTCTCCCCCTGGTGCATATACCCACAAAATATTGGAATCGTAGCTAAGGTTAAAAACTGTCCAATGTACTGTCCGGACACGAAGTGGACAGACGGACGAACGACTGCAATCACATAATAAAAATTGGTTCTGGTTATTGCTTATACAGCTTACTGACAATCACACATTATATTTTGGTATAAATGCCTTTATTCCGTAACCTTCAATTACAATCATGAATTTGCAGCTTGACCTCCTGTGAAATCGACTATGTTGCCATTTTGTTCAGGGGAGACAACGCAAGTTAGAAACTCATCTATTGCAGTTCTTCAGTAAAAATTTCTTGCAGCCACTTTCTCCAGTTATAGCCAGATGAGCGCTACAGTGCCGTGGCACTATCTTTTTTGCTTTTCTGCATGAAACAGTAAATAAAACATATTTTATTTCATACCAGATTATTATTTACTAATTTATCATTCAGTTCATTCAGGAAAATCCAAAAATAAAAACCTCGAAAATTCTGACCGAAAAACCATTCAAAATGCTCTTTTTGAAAATGACGTCTCTGTGACGTCATCATGGCAGCCATCTTTGATTTCTTTTTGCAGATTCTTGTAGAGCTTGACCCAAAAATGTAGTGTGTTAAGTTTCAGCCCTCTAGCCTTTGCGATAGCGAAAATATATATGATTTAGCCATCTACAAATAAACACATGCATTGAAGTTTAGAACAAAACAGATTCATGCTAAAGTACCAATTTCAGAGGTCGAATCTTCCCGGTGTTGCAAAATGGCAACGTAAAAAAATTGCGCATGCTCACTGTGTAATCTGACAAGATGGAGAGAAATAAATCTTATGGCATGCGAAAGCCCATGTGATAAATATTCTTACTGACACAAAACAAACTCTAGATGCAGCAAGTTTATGGGTGAAAATATTACATAAACTTACATCGTGTGGGAGCGTTATTATTTCTCCAGAGGGTGACATGTTGCAGGGTGTCATGTGACGGCATAAAAGCTGACCTGTGGGGAAACTGGGTCATATATCAATAGGTGCACTGTCCCAGATTACCACTTCAGCCCATCGTTGCCAAACGACCATTGATTTGAGATGAGGTGGCGTAAATACACGACGTTGCCAAATGGCAACGTTGCTTTCAACTATATTTCAATCATCACTCTAACCTGGCCAAGTATAACTTATCATATTTTTCATACTGGTAAAAATTACTCGGTATCTTGAAATGTAAAACCAATCTGGGATAGAGCATATCCCATATACCTGTGTTCTTTATCCAAGGATTTATACACTAACTATTTAGTTGTCCGATAATCATTTCTACTATCTTCACTGACTAAATAAATGTCTGAACCCGACTTGCAATTTAGAACGTGTAATATAGTAATTTAGTAAATAACAACCCACCGGGATCATGGGTTTTGATGCAATGGAAAATTGTAACATGCAGCAATCAATAGATTCAATGATACGGAGTTGTCGCCCCTATAACATAATCACATCAGCCCGCAAATAATCGCGAATTCGCGTATAAGAAACGTATTAACCCTACCCGGCTGTGGGGGGGAGTGGATGGGCCCCTACCAAACCTTCTCCCCTGTCACCGGAGCGACACAAACATGAAAGCTGACCCTCCGTGACTTTTTAGTTTATCATATTGGGATCATTTTAAGCGTTTTGCATAACCCACCGGGATCATGGGTAAATTGAAGATGGTGGCCATGTGGTGTACAAGAAAAGTGGTGTTTTCGTCATTTTTCTTCAAAATTCCTGCCTTTCTTCACAGAAAATTGGGTAAAATCTATTTTGTTCTACATCAAACTATTATTTACTAATTTATCACGTAGTTTTTTTAAGAAAACACATAAATAAAAAAACGAAAACTCTGACCGAAGAATTGACAAAAAATTGCGTGTTTTAACCCTATCTGGCCTGGGCTTTTTGGGACCTGTTGTGACGGGGGGGGGGACCGAAATGGCCCCCTAATTATTTTTCTTACCCCTTGAGCTAGGGGGCTGAAACTTACCACACTATACCCTTGGGTCAAGCTCTAGTAGAAAATGTAAAAAAAAATCCAAGGTGGCCGCTTTGATGACGTCACAGTGACGTAATTTTCAAAAACGGCATTTTGGTCGATTTTTCAGTCAGATTTTCCGATTTTTTTTAATGCAATATCTCCGCAAAAACTGCATGATAAATTAGTAAATATTAATGTGATGTGAAATAAAATAGATTTTGCCCGCTTTTCATCGCGGAAAAGCAGACATTTTGAAGAAATATGACAAAAACACCACTTTTCTGGGACCCCACGTGGCCGCCATCTTGAATTTTCCCATGATCCTCTGCTCGGGGGGTTATGCAAATGGGTTAAAAATGACCCCAATATGATAAACTATAAAGTTTCAGCTCTCCATTTTTTGTCGTTCCAGAGATAGCGCAGAAAGTTTGGTAGGGGAAGCCATTTCGCTCCCCCCCCCGCCAGGCCAGGTAGGGTTAAATCTGATGTCACTGTGACGTCAGCAAAGCAGTCATCTTGGATTTTATACATTTTTTGGTAGCGCTTGACCCAAGGGTGTGGTGTGGTAAGTTTCAAGCCCGTAGCTGGTATTTAAAGGGGGGGAGGCAAAATAACCCTCACCCCCTCCCCTCCTCAGGCTTGGACAGGTCCCAAACGCTCATGCTAGATAATGTTAAAATTGAATACAGCCGGCAAAAATGAAGCTAAGATTAATTCGCATGCTGATAGCAAAATACGAACGTAGCGTGCAAGATCTATGGCGCTACGTTTCGTAACTTGTGTCTAATTTCGCTTAACCCGGGGCTAGGGGCCGTATGAACCCATGTACTTCAAGATCCTCATGGTGCTCATATGAACAGTCACAATCAAAGCGTGACTGAGATACATCTTTTTTAGATGACGACTCTATAACGAATATTATGGATTAAGAATATTGATCAGCGATACGGATTTGATATTTTTGGAACATCATGATGTCTTGCCGGCATCATTGAAAACTGTTGACCGCTTCTCTCTTGCAGGAAACAAGCCTATGTTTATGTATACTATGATTGTCTTTTTGAATTTGGTGCTAATACTGTTATGTGGAAAATGGAATGGGTCTTTGGATTATGGACGTGGATATTCTCTAATGGACGACGGCTGGATTATGAATGACGGACAAGACGCTTGTAAGAACTGTTACACTCACCGTGTTTGACCGGTTTCTCTGGTGTTGTTGGCCCTCAGTTTAGTTAGAAGAATACGTACTATATTGATCAGAAAGACCAAATTGACCTTCAATAGATAACAACAAGTTGTAAATCCATAGATGATTTCAACAGTCGGAATTGTTCCCAAGAGAAAGTCTTCTCTGAATTCAGAATGAGAAGTCCTCATATTATCGACAAAAAGCAATCAATTTGGACAGTCTCCTGGTATATTCGCACTATAGTCTGTCCAATTTAATTAGTCGTCCACTTTGGAGCTTGTCAAAAACCAGTAGTTAACTCTGCATAAATTTTCTTTTCTGCATCGTGTAGAACAAACTGGACTCTATAAAATGACCACCAGTACTCATTGATATCGACAATATATCACACTTGAAATAACTTTGTAATTCTCTCCATATAAAACTCCATTACGGTTTTTTCATATACCGGGCCGCAATTTACATAGGGAGACGTCATTATATATTCGTGTTAACTAGCACAAAGGCCAACAATGCGGTGTACGGTCATAGAGGTGTGTGCTGTTTATCAGTCGACAATTGCACTGGGCATGGGATATAAGCGTCACTCCCACGGACCGCCTGTTATTACTTTATACGGCATCAATTACCTTTGTGGTCATGAATACATTATGACATCTCCCTATGTAATTGAGACCGGGTACATGAAACAACCGCACTGGAGTTTTATATGGAGAGAATTACAAAGTTATTTCAAGCGTGATATATTTTCGATATCATGAAGAAATAGTAGTCATTCTGTAGAGTTTAGTTTGTTCTACACGCTGCAAGAACACAATTTATGCAGAATTAACTATAGATTTTTGATAAGCTCCAAAGTAGACGACTAATTATTATGTCCCATAATTTATCGGTTCAGTACATTTAGTACAAGTAACTTTTGAGATCGCTGGCAAGTTCATAACGCAAAATTCTGACGAAATACTTCCAGAAAAGCAGGAGAAAAACAAAATTCGATCACTTTTAATACGATGAAAGAGGAAAACAACACTAAATCAAGCAACGTATCGGAGAACAAGCCATCACAATGGAGTTTTTCAACAGCGAAAAAGGTAAATATTTTAACTGACATATGGATAAATTTAAATCTTTTCAAATAACAAAGTAGCCGTTTTGAACTTCGAGAAAGATTAGTGACAAGTACATGCCGACCCATCTTCCTTACACCCATGCTCACGAGCCAGTATATCTATCAGGATCGATACACTGGCTAGTTACCATACCAGTTTTGGATGTCAAGTTTTTTCTCTGAAGCAAACCAATCAGTGAACGCGCTAAGCTTGTTGATTACGCCAATCCGCTGCGAGGTATGAGATTTGACAGGTTTGAATTTCATTGCTAGTCAAACTCGACATCAGAATTTATAGCGAAACCCGTAGGCTTGGGATTCCGACATGCTAAATCAAAACAAGCGCGGAGAACGAAATGTATGAGATTATATGATAGAGGCATCATCACAAGAACTCATTCGAATCACTAAAATTGTCCAGGAAAACCTTCTGGGAGAATTTAGGATTTACCTGGACTTGTGCAGATGCATTAAACCGAGCCAATCTCTACGTTCACACTTCGAAATTGACATGGGATGAGAAGACGATGCAGACCGGGCCCTTGGTCTTCAGTCAACCATAGCAGATCTCGCGAGCGCAACATCATCGCTAATAGTATAGGGTGCGGAAGCGATACTGGAAAGCGCTGCACTATGGAAGGGGGTCTGTTTGGAAGCACAGAATTTGGAATGGATCAAAGAAGAGAGAGCGAGAGAGAGAGTTAAGGTTTAACGTCGCATTTAGCAATATTTCACCTATATAGCGACAATCAAACAAAATTCTAAGTATTCAATTCAACAACTCTGTAAAATAATGCGTTAAAACAGGTACAGACATTAAAATTTGTACAACAAACCACTCTCTCCCTCAAATAATCTAAAATACAATCTTCTTTTACTCTGCTAAAAAGATCTTCCAGCCTAGCTGCTCGATAAAAAGTATCTCTTACAATCTTAAAATCTATGTATTCTATGAGAATGTTTCACCGTGAGATCTTCATGCACCTTGGGACCGGCTCCTTTTTTAGTAAATATTCGTGGGTTAATCGTGTATGACCGATCCTACATCGTTTAATCATGACCTGATCGAAACGTTTCTGACTGTTCAGATGCGTATAACCAACAGTTTTTTTTAAACTCGTGATATGACTAATAGCGCACGCTCAGCAGGCAGGTATCAGCTTAATTTGCGTTATCACTATAAACGTATCGCCCCACGCAGCCTCGCCGGTATGCAATAGCCATATGTCCCGCCTGATGCGAGACTCTCCGTCAGTCGACAAAATAAACTGAAATAGCTGTATTTTATCGTTCATTTTCTGCTTGAGGATAACGTGTATACGCTTCTGCCCTTATACCTTTAAGTATAGAGAGGTGATAGCCTGTTTCGACGAGAGTGTTTAGTAGTGGGTCCTGCTGGTAGTGGCTTTGTTTGGAAGTGCGTCTGTTTGAAAGTGAGGTCTGTTTGAAAGTGGAGTCTGTTTGGAAGGAGGTCCGTTTGGAAGTCGGTCTGCTTTGAAGGGGTCTGATTAGAAGGGAGACTTTGGAAGGGCTCATCGGACGACCAGTTGTTTTCCAGTCGTTTAGAAGACGAGACTATTTTCGGCGATGATTCAGAGGGGCACGGGGTCGAACAGAATTCGGAGATAATCACGTGCCGAGAGAGACTTGAAAATCCCAGTTTCTAGACCTACACGAAAGAAGGACCATTTTGATCAGTGCGCTACAGCATGTCCGAACCGGGTAAGTATTACATCCTTCGAGAACATTACTCTATAACTAACCAACTCTGAACGGAATTCCCCTTAGGGATCGTTTCCATTAATCGTTTTTCCTTCAGTCGCGATTTTTCTTTAATTTTCTCGATTGAAAAACGATCAATCGCGAATCAGTCGCGAGGATATCGAGAAAAAAAATGAGAAAAAACGATTGAACCTTTTCTGGAAAAAACCATTCTCTCGCGATATCGTTTTTGAATCGTTTACCCATGCGCGATCCGTTCTTGATCGCGAATCTTCAATCGCGAGAGAATCGTTTTTTTCAAGGCGCGAGAGAATCGTGAGGCGGAGTGATATTTGACACATAGGCCGTGTTGCCGTCGTACGCCGCTCTATCCGCGAACTGGTAACTACATGTAATGTTGATTGCGGATTTGTCGATGGAAAAACCTATATTACTATACTATACTGTATAAATGCGTGAGATAACCGTGTCGATGGAAAAACCTATATTACTATACTATACTGTATAAATGCGTAAGATAACCGAATAATATATATGATTCACGATCTATAGTCTCCTACAAGCCGAAGTAGGGCGTATGCTGGAAATATCTTTTCATATTCCTGTACCATGCTTCCTGTGACGTTCGCGCTCAGATTTACTCTGGCGAAGCGTAAATGACAAAATTACATGTTTATTCAATAATCGTGTGAGTCGACAATGTATTAATGATACAGGATGATAGTCACGATATCTTGTTTTGTAAATACCGGGTACAGGTCTTAAGTGGATTTGAGTTCGTTGATTGCATTATCAGAATGATTACGGCACAGGCTTGATAGAGGTGTGAATGGGCGCATGGCGATAACCCAGAACAGCTTAGCCCTCCAGCCGAGAATTTCTAGGTTAATTAAGGTGAAAAATAGTGTAATTAAATATGTATATTTTGTTATAGTAAAACATACATTAGGAAAGGGTATCCATTCATGTTTTGGTACAGTTTTTAAACTATTGAGATGTGAATAAGTTAAAAAAATCACCATCAAGTTAATTTTATTTATTATAAGAATATTCGCGGCAGTGATTTCATATTTATATCAAATACATATCTTTTTGATTGAATCGCATATAACGGTTGGATTCGCATATGTACTTTTTATTTTAATTTTATATTTTGATAAATGAACTATGAATGATTCCAAAGGGAAGATCAAGCCAAAAACCAACTGAATATTATATAATTTCATCTCTTACTGGATTAACCAGTTGTGAAAATTTTTACAAATAGTCCGCGCTATATATTAATAATTAAGTGCTTGTTTGATGGTGATCGCAGGACAAAAAACCACGCGTACAGCGAAAATCTGATGAATCAACTCAAAATTTCAGCCCGCACAGATGCCAAAAACGTTCACGAAAAATACTACACAAGAAATCTGGAATAATACCAGCTTTAAAACACAGAAATACCCAAAATAATAGACGAAATTGCAAGTGCAAATGACCCAATCTGACCATATCCGGGCCTGTGTCCCGTACAAAATATATGTAAATATGAAGTTATAATTATATGGATAACCATTATTCCTATGTATATATATATAAATATTTTTTTCAATTTCTTTCAATATCCCCATCGTATCTATATAACCGCCAACTGTACAGAAACACGCTATAGTTTTACACTAGGCAAAGAATGGAAAAGGAAGAAGAAAAAATGATCGAACTTTATATAGTCTGACTGAAGTGTTAGAAGCTCGAACGTGTATGCGGGTCAGTCAGGCTGAACCAATGGCGTACTACTTTCGGCTATAATCCTCAATCTTTTTTTTTCAATCGTTTATATTTTCTCGATTAAAAAGCGATTGAATCGCGATATCGCTTTTTATTCGCGAGAATTTTCTCGATTGAAAAACGATTGCCAACAGAAAAAAACCCATTCGAACAGCGATCGCGAATGAATCGTTTATTTTGAAGAAAAAAACCCATTCCCTCGCGCCTTGGAAAATCGCGACTTCGAGAAAATTTGACGAAATAAACGATTCATTCGCGAACGATAATTGGAAACGGTGCCTTATTAGATTACAATCACAAACTATAAATAGTCAAACCTCAATCATTTCATCCATCAATACATATATGGATAACACAATTTCTGATCAAGGAAACAAGTTCACCATGATTATGAGCTGTTAATTATAGCCCACGTCATCACACCAACATAAGGCAATGTGTATGTAGAAAGATCAGCAACATACCATAATTAATCCGCCGCGATGCGAACGATGGATATTTTGATGAATTTATTATTCCCACGTAGCCAGCATCTCGGCCGGTACGTAATCGTGCGTATACATACATGGATAAGTCATTGTTTAGACAGCTGTCGTCGAATTATATTAGCCATAAACTGTCAGATTTTATCTAGTAATGACGACCGTCTCAACGCCATAATGCATACAGACAGATAGGAGAAAGAAAGATCAAAACGTTCAAAACATATAGTTTATTGTCCCGATGTTACATCATACCCAAGCTTGGGAGCCGCTTGGGGCATGTCATAAAACTACAGCGACACTCGTCTGAATCGCGCTCTCCTCATTGTCCGAAGAAAAGTCATCCTCGTCGTCCTCTTTCGGTGTCCAGTGATAATCTTTTTCCCTATGTTTTATACTATAGCCCTTTGTTTACCGGCGGGACATATACGTCGCACACCCTCTTAACTGGCTGAGCGTAACGCCTGTTCCCCGATCCTGCCGCCGGAACATTTATCTATAAACAGAGGGTTATCGTCGATTATCTGAAACAGACTATCAGAGCCTGTGGCGAACAATCGCCGGTGACGTCATCAGCCACTCGGTTGACCCTCTCAGTACAGCAACGTGGATTTCAGGTCAGCATTGTTGCACTGTTTTTTGAGAAAGTTTTCAATCGATCTGATTGGTAATTTGTTTATAAATGATTTTGTACACCATGAACATAATGATGGTTTCATTTTGAGGAAAACTGGTCCAATTTCCTATCGAAATTTGGTTAACTAGTTTTGGGACTTGTATGTCCCGTTGGGTAACATCAAGCCCTTCCTAAACTGGGACTAAAAAGTCTCGATGGGATATTTGATGGTATCAGTGGCCGATTTGTGCAGCTTATGGATCTAACAAATGTCTGATTGATTGTCGAGGCATAATCAAAGGGCCTGATGGCTTCAAGTATGCAGGGTTGCGGGCTCGAATCCTTCAACTGCTCATTTAATATTTCCATATAAGAATCATTTATCGGATTTCCTCGGTGTTTTCCAGTGTCAGACTGTTTATACTACAACTGACTAATTCGGTTTTCAATCAAATTGCATTATTTTGCAGTTAGTGAATGACAAAATGGACAACTATTTTCGCCGTGCTGTTAGCCGAGGGTTGTCACGTTTATATGACGTGAATGATGTACATAATATGCTTGATATTCCAAGCGACGATGAAATGACAACAGATGAAGATCCAGATTCTGATCCGGAATATGACCCAATGCAGTATGACCGGGTACAGGATGTATTCGTCGATACAGAATCAGAACCGGAGGAGCCTGATATCATGCTACCATTCACCAGTGGCACAGGTCAAAATACAGCTGGGGACGCTGAGAAATCTAAATCCTCCACAAAGTCGACATCCAAAAAGAATATGACGAAAATTACAGCTCAAGTCGAGAAAATTGAGAAGTTCTTGGCAAGACAAGGATCAACTACTCTCACGCCGACTCAAATCAAGTCTTTTCAGGCTTCTCTATCGGAACTGGGAAATGGACCAAAAGATACTGTAACTGGGGCAAAAATAACGTCTTTGCTGGAAATTGTGGGTGGAAAAAAAGAGATCCCCGATTGTTCACAACTTCCACCTGTCAGAAGGTAAAATATAAAGTATTGCACTATTTACATTTCAATGATGTTTCCCGTCCGACTACAATTATCTGCTATTGTATTTTCGAATTGTTTTGGCATGCAAGATTTCAATATCTACGTGTCGTATTGTTAAATCAGATTGATGCAGCTATGTATTCCTACTGCCGTTTGCATCTTAAGTCTGTGCACTATATTTTCAGGTCCAAAAGAAGATAACTTTGTCGGATGTACTACACCAGGTGACGTCTTTCTGAAGTTCCTTGGTGATGCTGTGGTGGAAGATATCCTTTTTCAGTCCAACTTGTATGCAAACGAGAAAATGAGAAATATCCCACCGATAACTAAAGGGCAATTCTATGCATTTTTGGGAATAAACATGGTCATGGGCTACCACCAACTGCCATCATATACCGATAATTGGAACAGTGACCAGGGCCTCCATGTTCCATTCGTATCATCAGCTTATACAAGAAACAGATTTTCTCAAATTCTGTCCAACTTGCACGTCAACAACAATGCTGGTATCCCACACGACAACCAGGATAAGCTATACAAGGTCCGGCCACTGATAAATGCCATGAATAACAACTATGTGCAGTTGTACAACGTTTCGCGGAAACTCAGCATCGACGAAAGCATGATTTTATTCAAAGGTAGACACTCCATCAAGCAGCACAACCCCATGAAGCCTATCAAACGAGGATACAAGTTGTGAGTACGGGCAGACATGGATGGCTACATCAGTAAGTTTGATGTTTATCAGGGAAAGAGAGGTACTGTTGCAGGAACAGAAAATGCCGATGATACTGACGACATAGAGAAAGAATTGGGCCTTGGTGAGAAAGTTGTCCAAGACCTGACAAAGCATCTGTTTGAAAAGCATCACGAAGTATACTTCGACAACTACTTCTCTTCCATTGCCTTTATCTGAAGTCAAATGGTGTCGATGCCTATGGTACCATTCGTTCTAACCGAAAGGCATTACCAGCTGACATGTCGGCCGATAAAGATCTTCCGCGTGGTGACTGCGACATCCGGGTATCAAACCAAGATATTGTCTTCTACAAGTGGAAGGATAACAAAGCCGTATACGCTGTTTCAAATGCTCATGGCACAGTTAGGCAGCTGTCCTCAGAACGCAGAAAGATGGCACGAGAATTGAGTTTCCTTGCCCTACTGCTGTCAAGGAGTATAACGAATGTATGCGTGGCGTTGACAAGGCTGACATGCTCTGCTCAATACATGGTTTGGATCGGAAATCCAAGAAGTGGTGGCACCGAACCTTCTTTGGTATCATTGGTCGCACCCTCGTAAACGCGCAGGTGACATATGCTAAGCTCCAGGAACGCAGCATTACCACTTTGGAGTTCAGAAGATGCGTTGCTCAGACCCTTATCACTCTCGCTAGACAGCCAAGAGTAGCTAGACCAGCATTATCCTCACCACCGCATGTTGCAAAGAAACGCCGCAGAAATGAGTATTCTGTTCTAGCAGCCATCAGGTTGGAAAATCGAAGAGCCCATTGGATTATCTTCAATGAGAAACGAGGTCGCTGTGAAATCTGCCAATGCAACAAGGAAGAATCCCTTCCATACTCCCAATGCTCACTCTGCAAGGTGTATCTTTGCAGTAACAGGAAGAATTGCCTCAACGCCTTTCATGATGAACAGTGATGACTTGTGCCTATTATGTAATGATGATGTCTCATTTCCGCAAAGACACGGTTATAGCGAGCTGGCAGATTTGCTTGACTGAGCGCTGCTTTTTATTTATTTTTGTTTTTAGTCCTTTCAAACCTTTCTAATTCGTAGTTTCGTTATGTTCTCCTGAACCAATGTTTCCACGGACAATTTCCTCGTGTTCAATTGAAATAAAGTATTTTATTACGTTATTCATATCTAATGTGTTATGGTTTTATGGAAAAAAGCAGCAGAGATTCGGGTTGTTTTGGCCCGTCCAATATTTACCGTCGGGACTTTTTAGTCCCAGCAACCGAGTTGGTAACCATATTTATTCCCACTGAAAATCTTATATTTTTTCTAGTTACCCCATTTGTGGTTAGTTACCCAAAGGATTTCCGCTTTATCCGCTATTTTCTTATAGCGGTAAACAAAGGGGGGGGGGATTTGGCTTATTTACAAGCGTCTGGTCCGTCATTCATAATTCAGCCGTCGTCCATTAGAGAATATCCGCGTCCATAATCCAAAGACCTATTCCATATTCCATATACAGTATTAACACCAAATTCAAAAAGACAATCATAGTATACATAAACATAGGCTTGTTTCCTGCAAGAGAGAAGCGGTCAACAGTTTTCAGTGATGCCGGCAAGACATCATAATGTTCCAAAAATATCAAATCCGTATCGCTGATAAGTATTCTTAATCCATAATATTCGTTGTAAACTCGTCATCTAAAGAATGATGTATCTCAGTCACGCTTTGATTGTGACTGTTCATATGAGTACCATGCGGACATGGGTTCATACGGCCCCGAGCCCCGGGTTAAGCGGAATTAGACAAGTTACGAAACGTAACGCCATAGATCTTGCACGCTACGCTCGTATTTTGCTATCAGCATGCATATCACACTCAAGTTTGTTTCACTCATATGGTGACAGTCAGTTTGGTTGGTGAAGGAAGCCGGAGAACCCAGAGAGAACCACCGCCCTTCGGCAAGTAACTGACAAGTATTCACACATGGGCCAGCTGGGCTCGAACCCGTGCCGGTTCAGCGGTGTGAGGCTAGCGGTCAATAGAATGTATTCGTTAATTTGGTTAACTAGTTTTGGGACTTGTATGTCCCGTTGGGTAATATCAAGCCCTTCCTAAACTGGGACTAAAAAGTCTCGATGGGATATTTGATGGTATCAGTGGCCGATTTGTGCAGCTTATGGATCTAACAAATGTCTGATTGATTGTCGAGGCATAATCAAAGGGCCTGATAGCTTCAAGTATGCAGGGTCGCGGGCTCGAATCCTTCAACTGCTCATTTAATATTTCCATATAAGAATCATTTATCGGATTTCCTCGGTGTTTTCCAGTGTCAGACTGTTTACACTACAACTGACTAATTCGGTTTTCAATCAAATTGCATTATTTTGCAGTTAGTGAATGACAAAATGGACAACTATTTTCGCCGTGCTGTTAGCCGAGGGTTGTCACGTTTATATGACGTGAATGATGTACATAATATGCTTGATATTCCAAGCGACGATGAAATGACAACAGATGAAGAGCCAGATTCTGATCCGGAATCTGACCCAATGCAGTATGACCGGGTACAGGATGTATTCGTCGATACAGAATCAGAACCGGAGGAGCCTGATATCATGCTACCATTCACCAGTGGCACAGGTCAAAATACAGCTGGGGACGCTGAGAAATCTAAATCCTCCACAAAGTCGACATCCAAAAAGAATATGACGAAAATTACAGCTCAAGTCGAGAAAATTGAGAAGTTCTTGGCAAGACAAGGATCAACTACTCTCACGCCGACTCAAATCAAGTCTTTTCAGGCTTCTCTATCGGAACTGGGGAATGGACCAAAAGATACTGTAACTGGGGCAAAAATAACGTCTTTGCTGGAAATTGTGGGTGGAAAAAAAGAGATCCCCGATTGTTCACAACTTCCACCTGTCAGAAGGTAAAATATAAAGTATTGCACTATTTACATTTCAATGATGTTTCCCGTCCGACTACAATTATCTGCTATTGTATTTTCGAATTGTTTTGACATGCAAGATTTCAATATCTACGTGTCGTATTGTTAAATCAGATTGATGCAGCTATGTATTCCTAATGCCGTTTGCATCTTAAGTCTGTGCACTATATTTTCAGGTCCAAAAGAAGATAACTTTGTCGGATGTACTACACCAGGTGACGTCTTTCTGAAGTTCCTTGGTGATGCTGTGGTGGAAGATATCCTTTTTCAGTCCAACTTGTATGCAAACGAGAAAATGAGAAATATCCCACCGATAACTAAAGGGCAATTCTATGCATTTTTGGGAATAAACATGGTCATGGGCTACCACCAACTGCCATCATATACCGATAATTGGAACAGTGACCAGGGCCTCCATGTTCCATTCGTATCATCAGCTTATACAAGAAACAGATTTTCTCAAATTCTGTCCAACTTGCACGTCAACAACAATGCTGGTATCCCACACGACAACCAGGATAAGCTATACAAGGTCCGGCCACTGATAAATGCCATGAATAACAACTATGTGCAGTTGTACAACGTTTCGCGGAAACTCAGCATCGACGAAAGCATGATTTTATTCAAAGGTAGACACTCCATCAAGCAGCACAACCCCATGAAGCCTATCAAACGAGGATACAAGTTGTGAGTACGGGCAGACATGGATGGCTACATCAGTAAGTTTGATGTTTATCAGGGAAAGAGAGGTACTGTTGCAGGAACAGAAAATGCCGATGATACTGACGACATAGAGAAAGAATTGGGCCTTGGTGAGAAAGTTGTCCAAGACCTGACAAAGCATCTGTTTGAAAAGCATCACGAAGTATACTTCGACAACTACTTCTCTTCCATTGCCTTTATCTGAAGTCAAATGGTGTCGATGCCTATGGTACCATTCGTTCTAACCGAAAGGCATTACCAGCTGACATGTCGGCCGATAAAGATCTTCCGCGTGGTGACTGCGACATCCGGGTATCAAACCAAGATATTGTCTTCTACAAGTGGAAGGATAACAAAGCCGTATACGCTGTTTCAAATGCTCATGGCACAGTTAGGCAGCTGTCCTCAGAACGCAGAAAGATGGCACGAGAATTGAGTTTCCTTGCCCTACTGCTGTCAAGGAGTATAACGAATGTATGAGTGGCGTTGACAAGGCTGACATGCTCTGCTCAATACATGGTTTGGATCGGAAATCCAAGAAGTGGTGGCACCGAACCTTCTTTGGTATCATTGGTCGCACCCTCGTAAACGCGCAGGTGACATATGCTAAGCTCCAGGAACGCAGCATTACCACTTTGGAGTTCAGAAGATGCCTTGCTCAGACCCTTATCACTCTCGCTAGACAGCCAAGAGTAGCTAGACCAGCATTATCCTCACCACCGCAGGTTGCAAAGAAACGCCGCCGAAATGAGTATTCTGTTCTAGCAGCCATCAGGTTGGAAAATCGAAGAGCCCATTGGATTATCTTCAATGAGAAACGAGGTCGCTGTGAAATCTGCCAATGCAACAAGGAAGAATCCCTTCCATACTCCCAATGCTCACTCTGCAAGGTGTATCTTTGCAGTAACAGGAAGAATTGCCTCAACGCCTTTCATGATGAACAGTGATGACTTGTGCCTATTATGTAATGATGATGTCTCACTTCCGCAAAGACACGGTTATAGCGAGCTGGCAGATTTGCTTGACTGAGCGCTGCTTTTTATTTATTTTTGTTTTTAGTCCTTTCAAACCTTTCTAATTCGTAGTTTCGTTATGTTCTCCTGAACCAATGTTTCCACGGACAATTTCCTCGTGTTCAATTGAAATAAAGTATTTTATTACGTTATTCATATCTAATGTGTTATGGTTTTATGGAAAAAAGCAGCAGAGATTCGGGTTGTTTTGGCCCGTCCAATATTTACCGTCGGGACTTTTTAGTCCCAGCAACCGAGTTGGTAACCACATTTATTCCCACTGAAAATCTTATATTTTTTCTAGTTACCCCATTTGTGGTTAGTTACCCAAAGGATTTCCGCTTTATCCGCTATTTTCTTATAGCGGTAAACAAGGGGGGGGGGGGATTTGGCTTAATTACAAGCGTCTGGTCCGTCATTCATAATTCAGCCGTCGTCCATTAGAGAATATCCGCGTCCATAATTCAAAGACCTATTCCATATTCCATATACAGTATTAACACCAAATTCAAAAAGACAATCATAGTATACATAAACATAGGCTTGTTTCCTGCAAGAGAGAAGCGGTCAACAGTTTTCAGTGATGCCGGCAAGACATCATAATGTTCCAAAAATATCAAATCCGTATCGCTGATAAGTATTCTTAATCCATAATATTCGTTGTAAACTCGTCATCTAAAGAATGATGTATCTCAGTCACGCTTTGATTGTGACTGTTCATATGAGTACCATGCGGACATGGGTTCATACGGCCCCGAGCCCCGGGTTAAGCGGAATTAGACAAGTTACGAAACGTAACGCCATAGATCTTGCACGCTACGCTCGTATTTTGCTATCAGCATGCATATCACACTCAAGTTTGTTTCACTCATATGGTGACAGTCAGTTTGGTTGGTGAAGGAAGCCGGAGAACCCAGAGAGAACCACCGCCCTTCGGCAAGTAACTGACAAGTATTCACACATGGGCCAGCTGGGCTCGAACCCGTGCCGGTTCAGCGGTGTGAGGCTAGCGGTCAATAGAATGTATTCGTTAATTTGGTTAACTAGTTTTGGGACTTGTATGTCCCGTTGGGTAATATCAAGCCCTTCCTAAACTGGGACTAAAAAGTCTCGATGGGATATTTGATGGTATCAGTGGCCGATTTGTGCAGCTTATGGATCTAACAAATGTCTGATTGATTGTCGAGGCATAATCAAAGGGCCTGATAGCTTCAAGTATGCAGGGTCGCGGGCTCGAATCCTTCAACTGCTCATTTAATATTTCCATATAAGAATCATTTATCGGATTTCCTCGGTGTTTTCCAGTGTCAGACTGTTTACACTACAACTGACTAATTCGGTTTTCAATCAAATTGCATTATTTTGCAGTTAGTGAATGACAAAATGGACAACTATTTTCGCCGTGCTGTTAGCCGAGGGTTGTCACGTTTATATGACGTGAATGATGTACATAATATGCTTGATATTCCAAGCGACGATGAAATGACAACAGATGAAGAGCCAGATTCTGATCCGGAATCTGACCCAATGCAGTATGACCGGGTACAGGATGTATTCGTCGATACAGAATCAGAACCGGAGGAGCCTGATATCATGCTACCATTCACCAGTGGCACAGGTCAAAATACAGCTGGGGACGCTGAGAAATCTAAATCCTCCACAAAGTCGACATCCAAAAAGAATATGACGAAAATTACAGCTCAAGTCGAGAAAATTGAGAAGTTCTTGGCAAGACAAGGATCAACTACTCTCACGCCGACTCAAATCAAGTCTTTTCAGGCTTCTCTATCGGAACTGGGGAATGGACCAAAAGATACTGTAACTGGGGCAAAAATAACGTCTTTGCTGGAAATTGTGGGTGGAAAAAAAGAGATCCCCGATTGTTCACAACTTCCACCTGTCAGAAGGTAAAATATAAAGTATTGCACTATTTACATTTCAATGATGTTTCCCGTCCGACTACAATTATCTGCTATTGTATTTTCGAATTGTTTTGACATGCAAGATTTCAATATCTACGTGTCGTATTGTTAAATCAGATTGATGCAGCTATGTATTCCTAATGCCGTTTGCATCTTAAGTCTGTGCACTATATTTTCAGGTCCAAAAGAAGATAACTTTGTCGGATGTACTACACCAGGTGACGTCTTTCTGAAGTTCCTTGATGATGCTGTGGTGGAAGATATTCTTTTTCAGTCCAACTTGTATGCGAACGAGAAAATGAGAAATATCCCACCGATAACTAAAGGGCAATTCTATGCATTTTTGGGAATAAACATGGTCATGGGCTACCACCAACTGCCATCATATACCGATAATTGGAACAGTGACCAGGACCTCCATGTTCCATTCGTATCATCAGCTTATACAAGAAACAGATTTTCTCAAATTCTGTCCAACTTGCACGTCAACAACAATGCTGGTATCCCACAAGACAACCAGGATAAGCTATACAAGGTCCGGCCACTGATAAATGCCATGAATAACAACTATGTGAAGTTGTACAACGTTTCGCGGAAACTCAGCATCGACGAAAGCATGATTTTATTCAAAGGTAGACACTCAATCAAGCAGTACAACCCCATGAAGCCTATCAAACGAGGATACAAGTTGTGGGTACGGGCAGACATGGATGGCTACATCAGTAAATTTGATGTTTATCAGGGAAAGAGAGGTACTGTTGCAGGAACAGAAAATGCCGATGATACTGACGACATAGAGAAAGAATTCGGCCTTGGTGAGAAAGTTGTCCAAGACCTGACAAAGCATCTGTTTGAAAAGCACCACGAAGTATACTTCGACAACTACTTCTCTTCCATTGCCTTGATGGAATATCTGAAGTCAAATGGTGTCGATGCCTGTGGTACCATTCGTTCTAACCGAAAGGCATTACCAGCTGACATGTCGGCCGAGAAAGATCTTCCGCGTGGTGACTGCGACATCCGGGTATCAAACCAAGATATTTTCTTCTACAAGTGGAAGGATAACAAAGCCGTATACGCTGTTTCAAATGCTCATGGCACAGTTAGGCAGCTGTCCTCAGAACGCAGAAAGATGGCACGAGAATTGAGTTTCCTTGCCCTACTGCTGTCAAGGAGTATAACGAATGTATGCGTGGCGTTGACAAGGCTGACATGCTCTGCTCAATACATGGTTTGGATCGGAAATCCAAGAAGTGGTGGCACCGAACCTTCTTTGGTATCATTGGTCGCACCCTCGTAAACGCGCAGGTGACATATGCTAAGCTCCAGGAACGCAGCATTACCACTTTGGAGTTCAGAAGATGCGTTGCTCAGACCCTTATCACTCTCGCTAGACAGCCAAGAGTAGCTAGACCAGCATTATCCTCACCACCGCATGTTGCAAAGAAACGCCGCAGAAATGAGTATTCTGTTCTAGCAGCCATCAGGTTGGAAAATCGAAGAGCCCATTGGATTATCTTCAATGAGAAACGAGGTCGCAGTGAAATCTGCCAATGCAACAAGGAAGAATCCCTTCCATACTCCCAATGCTCAATCTGCAAGGTGTATCTTTGCAGTAACAGGAAGAATTGCCTCAGCGCCTTTCATGATGAACAGTGATGACTTGTGCCTATTATGTAATGATGATGTCTCACTTCCGCAGACAGGGTTATAGCGAGCTGGCAGATTTGCTTGACTGAGCGCTGCTTTTTATTTATTTTTGTTTTTAGTCCTTTCAAACCTTTCTAATTCGTAGTTTCGTTATGTTCTCCTGAACCAATGTTTCCACGGACAATTTCCTCGTGTTCAATTGAAATAAAGTATTTTATTACGTTATTCATGTCTAATGTGTTATGGTTTTATGGAAAAAAACAGCAGAGATTCGGGTTGTTTTGGCCCGTCCAATATTTACCGTCGGGACTTTTTAGTCCCGGCAACCGAGTTGGTAACCACATTTATTCCCACTGAAAATCTTATATTTTTTCTAGTTACCCCATTTGTGGTTAGTTACCCAAAGGATTTCCGCTTTATCCGCTATTTTCTTATAGCGGTAAACAAGGGGGGGGGGGGATTTGGCTTATTTACAAGCGTCTGGTCCGTCATTCATAATTCAGCCGTCGTCCATTAGAGAATATCCGCGTCCATAATTCAAAGACCTATTCCATATTCCATATACAGTATTAACACCAAATTCAAAAAGACAATCATAGTATACATAAACATAGGCTTGTTTCCTGCAAGAGAGAAGCGGTCAACAGTTTTCAGTGATGCCGGCAAGACATCATAATGTTCCAAAAATATCAAATCCGTATCGCTGATAAGTATTCTTAATCCATAATATTCGTTGTAAACTCGTCATCTAAAGAATGATGTATCTCAGTCACGCTTTGATTGTGACTGTTCATATGAGTACCATGCGGACATGGGTTCATACGGCCCCGAGCCCCGGGTTAAGCGGAATTAGACAAGTTACGAAACGTAACGCCATAGATCTTGCACGCGACGCTCGTATTTTGCTATCAGCATGCATATCACACTCAAGTTTGTTTCACTCATATGGTGACAGTCAGTTTGGTTGGTGGAGGAAGCCGAAGAACCCAGAGAGAACCGCCGCCCTTCGGCAAGTAACTGACAAGTATTCACACATGGGCCAGCTGGGCTCGAAACCGTGCCAGTTCAGCGGTGTGAGGCTAGCGGTCGATAGAGTATATTCGTTACACCTCATAATCCTCCATTCACTCCCTCCTCACTCCAACACTCTTCTCCATCCCTTCATCACTTCATTCCATCCTTCCACTCCCCTCATCACTCCCTCTCCCTCCATCAATCCATTTCACTCCGCTACGCAATCATATACAATGAAGTTATTTATATATCTGATAAGTCGAGGGGCAAGAGCAAAATGGTGAAATAGCTCAGAAGCTCTGATGGGTCTAGATATCCTATGGATTTGAAAATGATTCATCGAAATTCAGTGACGACCGCCAACGCCCGTCGTTACGCCATAACGTCCTATCTTAACACCCGCCGTTGCGCTTTAACGCCCCAACTTAACATCTTAACGCATTGTCAGCCATCAAAGCACACACACGTATTGATCATTGTCTCTGTGCTCGGAGGGTAGATACAGACTGGCTCTATTGGTTTACAAACGTTCGTAATAAATCTTTATATAAAAAACTGCTCGAGCCAGACCACATATGTCGTTCATAATGTATGAATATGTGATATGTGTTTCACTCATATGGTGACAGTCAGTTTGTTTGGTGGAGGAAGCCGGAGTACCCGGAGAGAACCACCGCCCGTCGGCGGCCTATTTCGGTAGGAGATAACCTACCTAAAAGACGGCTTAATGGGAGTTCTGCCTTGTCTAAGATATTACAACGGACGAAAGTGTAAACGTAGTTTAATACCGATTAACTCGCGCTTAAGTAGCCAAAATTATTACAAAAGCTCTATACTTCCTCATGATTACACAATGTGGGTGCGCTTATTCGATTTGCAATTCACATCCAAAGAGAGATGCATATTGTACAGAGAAAGACGGACGAGAGTAGAAAAGACAATAGCAAAACGACAGACGTTATACACGTATTTTCCCTTACTTATATGATGTGTCAACTACGTTTCATGCAAGAACGGTCAGCAGTACAGTGTATAGCGACTTGCCTGGGTTAAAAGTCTGATAGTGTAAACAATTTTATTCTACGCCCTCTACCACTCCCTCCTTCTCTCCGATCATTTCTCTCTCCTGAGCTCCCGAGCTCATAGACGACAACGAGTACATACAAATTAAGGCAACGTAATGATATAAATTAAGTTATTTATATATCCGAGAAGACGAGGTATAAGTGCAAAGTGTTGAAATAGCTCGGAAGTTCTGATATGTCTGGATATCCTATGAAATTGACACTAATTCATCAAAATGCAGTGACGCCCATCAACGCCCGTGGCTACGCCTTAACGCTCGCCAACGCTCGTCGCTAAGACTTAACGTATGTCCTGACGCTCGCTACCTCAGTCATTACGCCTTAGTGCCCGTCCTGACGCCCGTCAACGCCCTTCGTTACGCCTTAACGCCTGTCTGAACGCCATAACGTCCTATCTTTACGCCCGTCTCATCGCCTTATCGCGCTCAGCTATATTTCAGCCATATAGCGACGATCAATATAACTATCCAATAACATGTAATAATGAACGATAAAAACCGACAAACATTCAAAGTTAAAAACCAACACAAAACACACAGCAGTTAAAATAGTTTAAAACGAAAGTCAATAGATAATAAAACACAGAGCTTCTAAGCAAGATGACTGCTGGATCGGCTCCAGGACGGCAGACTTCATAGAGTATCGACCGGCCATGAAACTATCCCAGAATCAGTCCTCCTGGTCGCGAGCTGTGTGTGAATCTTACATATCACAGTTTATGTAGTAAACAACAGCTCTCAAATAGTTTAAAATCGAGTCTTCGCTTACACGATTAAAAAGATCTTTCAAAGTGGCCACTTGATAAAACGATTCTCTAACAATTGCACAATCTATACATCTGAGTAAAATGTGTTTCATGGGGAGTTTCTCATGGCACGGGATGCCCATGGGTGCTTCTTCGTTATTTAGTAAGTACTCGTGTGTAAGTCGCGAGTGGTCAATTCTACAGCGTCTAATTAATTACAACACATATAAGGGAGTGGGAAGAGGTGCCGACATACTGACTGCGTCACATGACTTCACAGAATAGCCTTCTGGTTAACCTATTCTAAAGCACATACCAAGAATCTAACGATTCGTGATATGTGTTGTATCTCAGGTACGCTTTTATTGTACCTGTTCATGTGGCAACTTGGATGATATGACCACACGGCCCCTAGCACCGGCATAAGCGGTATTAGATACAAATCTAGAGAGCTATGATGAAAATGCTCTGACAACTCGTATACTGGTAATTGGTGAGCTGTTTCGCTGTGACAACTCGTACATTGGAGATTGGTGAGTTGTATCGTCGTCAGACGTAAATGACTAAAACGATTCTGAGTCTCGCCGACTTCCAAACGGACGAATAAAACCTATAGTTGGCTTGAATTCAAAAAGCTTATTGTTCATTTGAGTACAGTTTCTTCATATATGAACACATGCAAGGTCTAAAATCACTGGAAGGCACCGAAGAGGAATGACCTCTTTGTCTAGGCCTGCTTTAGTTTCTGCATCCGCTCTTGTATTGCCTGCGATGCCGACATAGCTAGGTAGCCAACAAAAAACAATGTCAAATTGTTCTCGTATTGAAAGGTCATATACTGGAGAATTTTCAAAATTAATGGACGAGTTGATGACTTGTTCTCAATAGCTTGGAGGCATGATAAAGAGTCAGAAAATATAACATATTTTCCTCTGTTGCGTACCATGCCACTCAGGGCTGCTAAATGAGCTTCCGCTTCAGCAGAGTAAATAGAGCGGTCGCCTGGTAAACGATACGACACAGTCTGTGCTCCAAAGACGGTAGCACATGCCACTCTGTCCCCATATTTGAACCCGTTGGTAAAAATTACTGGATGTGATCTATATTTCGCTCGTAACAGGCCATACTCCTGATGATACAATAGTTATTTGGTGTCATACTTTTTTAAATTTTGTCAACGACATATCTACCTGGTTTGATCAGCCGCCAAGGTGGTGATGACAAACGTTCGGTTGTCAAAATCTGGTCAAGGTCAGTTCCAGCTGCTTCAAAATGATCCCGGACACGAAATCAGAGGGGTGGAATAAGACTCGGCTTTTCCGAGTACAGAGCTCGCAACTTTGTGACATACTCTAATATGATACGTCGAAGTTCCAAAGGAAGTTCATTCGCTTCCACATATAAACTTTCTTTCGGCGATGTTCTGAAAGCGCCGAAGCAGAGTCTCAGTCCCTGAGGCAGAATACGACCCAGCAGTTTTAGGTTCGATGTGCAAGCTCCATTGTAAACGATGGAGTCATAATCGAGTTCAGAGCGAATAAGTGATCGATATAAATGGAGGAGTGTCTCTTGATCTCCTCCCCGCTTGGAGTTGGCAACCACTTTTAACAAATCGAGAGATTTCAGGCACTTAGCTTTGAGAGACTTTATGTGCGGTAAGAATGCTAATCGATGATCCAGCAAGATCCCTAAGAAGCACACGCTTTCACCAATGACCGCTGACCCTTGGTAGAGGGAAGCGTCATCACCGCTAGTGGGGTCATCAACGCATATATGTTCATCTGATCGGATCCAGGCGGCACCATCAGGTGACCGGACATGTGTGCGATGACGCCACTTCCGGTGATGACGTCACTTTCACCAAAGGTCAATGGTCAAAGCATGTGCGTGTGACTGGACGGTTGACAATATCATACAGCTAAGTCGTTGAGGCATTAAGCGTTTAGACGGATTTTAAGATAGGGCGATACGGCGTTAAGGCGTAACAACGGGTGTTGACAGGCCTCACTGCGTTTCGATAAATTCGTGTCAATTTCATGGGATATCTGGACTCACCAGAGCTTCTGGGCTATTTCAACACTTTGCACTTTTACCTCCTCTTCTTGGATATATAAATAACTTCATTTTATATCATTGTGTTGCTTTAATTTGTATGTACGCGTTATCGTCTATGAGTTCAAGAGCTCGGGGATGAGAGATGGAAGGGAGGAAGGGCGTAGAATATAAATGTTTAACTACGTTTCATGCTATAACTGTCAGTAATACAACGAGCCTATAACGGCTTGCCGGGGTTACAAAAAATACATGTATAACTTGTTTCGTTTTGTTATTCCCTTATCTACGCTTGTCCGACTTTCTCTGTAGAATTGGCTTCTCTCTTTGGGTGTGAGTTGCAAATCGAGTAAGCGCAACCACATTGTGTAATCATGAGGGAGTATTCGAGCTTTTGTAATAATTTTGGCTACTGCATGTTAAAGGAATAGAAAACCCTAAGGCGATGCATACGAATATCGAAAGAACTATATTATTAGTATTCGAAAAACAAAACAAATCAGCTTTTCTAGTAATTCCGAATGAATGAGAACATTTTGAACATCAGATTTATTGCCCAGAACAAGAATCCATGGAGGTCGCCATTTTAACAAGCCTGAGAGCCGTTAGCCAATGAAAATCCTTTAAATATCGCCTGACATTATTTCTGTGACGTAGTTGGGCCCCAGGCAGAGTAGCTAATAACATGGAGACCAATTGTAATTTATTGTGTCGATGGCTTTCGACAGATCGGTGGACCTTTCTTTAGGCTCCAAGACGATTATGAGGATCGTGATATATGAATGTCGAATTGATATACAGGTTGACATGTGGCATTTTGCATATGATTTCACAAGCTTTCTTTCTGAGGCAAGAATATCAGGCCACATCACCCGATAGCAGTAGAAGAAACGCTGCTAATGTTGCCGTTGTTGTTGTTTAATGCTTCACCTTATGGGATAGAGCCCGGATGACACCGTGATATTTGTCGCAGCGCCATCTACATAAAAACAGTATGGCCCATCAAACGTCACAGTCATTCCAACATGTCGCAGATGTTAAAGTGTGAACGATAAATCGGTGTTTACTCAGCTGTAGAATTTTGTTAATTTTTTCTACGGGTGTTTTTGGAATCTGATGGCATAATTCTGTCATGTCGAGCACGAGTTTACGCAGCGTTTACTATACCTTTAAGCGTGAGTCAGTCGGTATTAAACGGTAATGAATCCGTTGTAATATCTCAGACAATATGCAGAACTCATATTGAGCCTTCTTTTGGATCGGTTATCTCCTTCCAAAATAGGCATTTTGCGTACGTGACAAAGATTATGGACGCGGATATTCTCTAATGGACGACGGCTGGATTATGAATGACGGACTAGACGCTTGTAAAGACATGTACAAGGTCTCTGACATTTCTATCACATGTTGATACATTAAGAACGAGACATGTGGTCTGACTCGAACGTTTTTTTTATACAATCTGGTATTAGAACGTTCGTAAACCAACAGAGTCAGTCTGTATCTACCTCCGAGCATAGAGCCAATGGTCAAAGTATGTGTGTGACACGATGGCTAACAATGCCTTAAGGCGAACTAGAGTGTTAAGATCGGGCGTTAAGGCGTTGAGATGGGTAGTAAGGCGTTAAGATAGGGCGTTAAGGCGTAACGACGGGCGTTGATGGTCATCTCTGAATTTTGATGAATTATGGTCAATTTCATTGGATATCTAGACCCACCAGAGCTTCTGAGTTATTTCACCAGTTTGCACTTGTATCTCATCTTCTCGGATATACCAATAACTTCACTGTATATCATTGCGTTGCTTTAATTTGCATGTACTCGTTGTCGTCTATGAACTCGGGAGACCGGGGATGAATGATTGGAGGGAGGGAGGAAAGATTGGAGGGAGGCAGTGGAGTGATGGAGGGAGTGGACGATGAGGGTAGATACTTCATGTAGGCGGCAATTGTCTGAGTCTTTATGTAGCTGAAAAGGCACAAGTCTATTGTAGGCATTGTCTCGTGATTCTTACATGGAGTATGAACCATGATGAGAAGCAGAAAGAGGAGGGAGGAGGAAGATAGGGAGTGGATGGAGGAGTAGTATGAGGTGTAACGAATATACTGTATGGAATAAAACAGAATTACCCGACGGTGATGGACGAAGATTCTCATTGCACACTGAAAGAGCACGGAGATGGCCAAAGATGTACGACGAGAATGGCTTTTCATCGGACAATAAAGAGAGCGCGATTCATACTTGTGTCGCTGTAATTTTATACATGCCCAAAGCGGCTCATCGAGCTTGGGTATGATGTAACATGGAGGACAATAAACTATATGAAAACTTATGAAAACTGTTGATCTTTCTTTCTCTCATCTGTCTGCATCATGACGGTGAGACGGTCATCAATACTGCTGATCATTTCTCTCGTGAGGGAATAAGTATTAGTTTAGACAGCTGTCTAAAGTACGTAACGGCGGAGATCGTGGCTCCGAGGAAATTATGTATTTATTCCAATATCCATTGTTCGTATGGTGGCGGGATTAATTATGGTAGGTTGCTGATTTTTCTGCATACACTGTGCCTTATGTTGGTGGGATGACGTGCGCTACAAGTCATAGTTCGTGATCACAAGTTACTTGCATTCTTTATCAGAAATTGTATTATCCACATATGTATTTATTGATGAAATGATCGAGGTTTTATTATTCAAAATTTGTGGTTATAATCTAATAAGGCAGATAGTTATAGAGTAATGTTCTCGAATGCTGTAATACTTACTCACCGCATACGTCTGTAAACTGAATTTTTTTGAGTCTCCGCGGCACGTGATTTCACTCCGAATTCTAATCGATCTTCTGTCCATCCCCTTCTGATGTATCGCCGAAAATAGCCTAGTCCTTTATACGACCGGAGAACACATGCATTCCAGTGGCCTTTTGGTTGAGTCATTTACGAAAATAGCCTCGGCCGCTGTACAACCCTTAATGTCTGCGCGTCCCCGTACCCTT
>JAVTVY010007247.1:0-44774 GCA_036873755.1 Hanleya hanleyi | reverse complement strand
CCTAAATGTAATCTCTGCCAAAGACCAGAATTTTCCCGATTTTTTCCCGCCTTCGTTGCAACGATTAATAGAAAGCCGTTGGTACCACTGGCAAGTATTGTATTTGTTCTATTCAGCTACAAATTTTATTTCGATTCACTGCTCGATAACATGCCTCGCCGGGGCACTATTTCCGGGGCCTAGGCCCTGCTTTCAGCAGGCAGAGAAAACAGCGAAATAAGCACCTCATGTGTAGAGGCGCGCACAGCTTAAAATTTTGACGGTAAAAGTTTGACAAGAAGTTGGTCACCTTGTAGCGCTTGAAATAAACTACTTCCTGTCGAAAGATGAATGTCTAACATCGATTAGGGAACCAGCGAGGTACAGTTTTGTTAATACTGCCGAACGTGTAAATTATTTAGGAGTCTGATGCCTACTACATCAACATTTTCTGAACGCATTTGACCAAACTGTGTTGGAAAATGGACTCTAGGTAAGGTATACACCGCTAAATTGGGTATCGTAGCTCAACTTATTTATTGTTTGGTGGGAATTCGCAAGATTCCATTCAATGTGGGGGTTGAGGTCTGGTGGAATCGTTTTATTAAGGGGGAGGGGGTATATTTGTTGGGTGGTTTTACTGATTAAAATCGGCTATTCGTGACATTTATCAGCCGTTTACCGTCTCAAGTCTGTACGACCAACATATATTTTCAAGTTACACTGAATGGATTGATTTTTTTTGGTATTTTGTGGATTTACATCATCTGGTGCCTTGCTGAAATGCTAAAATGGTCGAAAATGCTGACTTCTGGTGAGAACGTGTGATCATTGTAATGTCCATATTTGTCTCAAAATGAACTGGCCGATATCAGCACTAATCCAATCAGTCTCACGGTATAACAGAATGATCAGAGACCCGGCTGAGGATGCTTAAGTTGTCAGATACAGACATTACAGACTAGTTTTAACTGGATTATCCTCCATCTTTTGATTTTTTTACCTGCATCAGTGGCTATTTATTCACTCTCAGTGGAACTCAGAAACCTGAAATAATTGTCAAGTTTATGAGAAGTACCTGACCTCTGATGCCTGCAATAATAATACAATATCTGGTACAGAAAGATTCGTTTGACCCTGGCTAACGTCTGACATAAACCGGAAGGGTCATCCTGAATTTATATGCCTGACATGGGGGGTGGGGACAGATTTTGTAATATTATTTGCATTGTTCTCCTTTCGAATTGGCATTTTTTGGTATCTATTTGTAGAAGAAACATTCCTGGTTAATATATAACTAAATTCGATAGTTTCACGCTTCTGGTTTTTTAGCAAAATCAAATTTAATTCACAAAATTGCCGAAAATTAGCGTTTTTAATAGTATCGTATCGCAAAAATGACAATAATTCAATGGAAGGACCAACACGCTAGTAACAGGTTTCCGAATATGTAGGAATATATGGGTCATCCATTCAAGAACTAATCATAGCGTTTGTTATGGTATCTTTACAAATTCGGACCTGATCGCCAAGTCCAGATGTGTGCTTTAGCTAGCCGAAAACTGTTGTATTTTCATGGGGGTACATGTAGCAAAAATCGCATAGCGCGCAAAGTATTTGATGAAAACGCGTGAAATTTTTCAAGCTTCCGGGCAATTGAATGATGCAAGCCCATGTCTGATATCAGACTGATTGGATGAAATAAGCCCACCGAATAGGCCTCAGGCTCCTAAATAAAAAAAAGTCCCGATCCGTTAACCCCTAAACGTAATCTCTGCCAAAGACCAGAATTTTCCCGATTTTTTTCCGCCTTCGTTGCAACGATTAATAGAAAGCCGTTGGTACCACTGGCAAGTATTGTATTTGTTCTATTCAGCTGCAAATTTTATTTCGATTCACTGCTCGATAACATGCCTCGCCGAGGGACTATTTGCAGGGCGTGAGCACTGCTTTCAGCAGGCAGAGAAAACAGCGAAATAGCGACCTCTTGTGTAGAGGCGCGCACAGCTTAAAATTTTGACGGATAATGTTTGACAAGAAGTTGGTCACCTTGTAGCGCTTGAAATAAACTACTTCCTGTCGAAAGATGAAAGTCTAAATCCAATTAGGGAATCAGCGAGGTACAATTGTGTTAATACTGTCGAACGTGTAAATTATTTAGGAGTCTGTAGCCTATTAGATCAGCATGTTTGGGAAGTATTTGATCAAGCTGTGTTGAAAAATGGACTCTCGGTAAGGTATACACCGCTAAATTGGGTATCGTTGCTTAAATTATTCATTGTTTGGTAGAAATTGGGAGATTCCATTCAATGTGGGGGGTTGAAATTGGATGGGGTCGTTTTATTAAAGGAAAGGGGGTATATTTGTTGTGCGTTTTCACTGATCAAAATCAGCAGTTCGAACCGTTTTGCAGCTATTTACCGTCTCAAATATTTACGACCAAGATATATTTTCAAGTGATCTGTACTGAATGGATTGAATTATTTCAGTATTCTGTGGATTTACGTCATCTGCTGCCTCGTCGAAATGCTAAAATGATCGGTGTGAAGGTCTCTATGTGACTCAAGATCAACTGGTTGATATCAGCATTGATTCAGTCAGTTGCATGGTATAACAGACGTATCAAATACCCGGCTGAGGATACGTAAATCGTCAGATACAAACATTACAGCCTGGTTTTAGCTGAATTATCCTCCCATTTTTGGATTGTTTACCTGAATCAGCGACTATTAATTCATTCTTAGTGGAACCTCTTAAAACCTGAAATAATTATACAAGTTTATAATAAATACCTGGACTACCTGTGCTTGCGATAATATAATACCTGATTCAGAAAGATTCGTTTGATCTTGGCTAACATCGGACATAAACCGGAAGGGCCATCCTGAATTTAGACACCTAACATGGGGGGTGGGGACAGATTTTGTAATATCATTTGCATTGTCCTTCGTTCGAATTGGCAGTTTTTGGCATCTTATTGTAGAGGGAACATTCGCAGTTAATATATAACTAAATTTGACAGTTACACGCCTCTGAATTTACAAAAAGATCAACTTTAATCCACAAAACTGCCCAAAATTAGCGTTTTCAAGGGTATGATATCGCAAAAATGACAATAATTTAATGGAAGGACCAACCCGCTCGTAACATGTTTCCGAATATGTAGGAATATATGGACCATCCAGTCAAGAACTAATCATAGCGTTTGTTATGGTATCTCTAAAAACCCAGGCCTGATCGCCAAGACCAGATATGTGCTTTAGCTAGCCAGAAACTGTTGTATTTTGATGGGGGTACATGTAGCAAAAACCACATAGCGCGAAAAGTATTTGATGAAAATGCGTGAAATTTTTCAAGCATCCAAGCAATTGAATGATGCAAGCCCATGTCTGATACCAGAATGATCGGATGAAATAAGCCCACCTAATAGGCTACAGGCTCCTAAATAAAAAAGAATCCCGATCCGTTAACCCCTTTAGGCAACCTCTGCCAGAGAAGTGAATTTTCTCGATTTTTTCCCGCCTTCGTTGCAACGATTAATCGAAAGCCGTTGGTACCACTGGCAAGTATGGTATTTGTTCTATTCAGCTGCAAATATTATTTCGATTCACTGCTCGATAACAGGCCTCACCGGGGGACTATTTGCGGGGCCTGAGCACTGCTTTCAGCAGGCAGAGAAAACAGCGAAAAGGGGACCTCTTGTGTAGAGGCGCGCACAGCTTAAAATTTTGACGGATAATGTTTGACAAGAAGTTTGTCACCTTGTAGCGCTTGAAATAAACTACTTCCTGTCAAAAGATGAAAGTCTAAATTCAATTAGGGAATCAGCGAGGTACAATTGTGTTAATACTGCCGAACGTGTAAATTATTTAGGAGTCTGTAGCCAGTGCACAAGACACAGACAGGAAACTTACATGGTGCAATATAAAAGACAAGTGATATTACAGTCCTAGACATCACATTATCAAGTTCCTGTTGCTTCTCAGCAAAATGCATTGAAGCAACAGGAACCTGAACCCACCCAACCACCTGCAATGAACAAACAATTTAGATATTTAATGATTTATCCATTTTGGTGTCACAGTGACCAATGAACTTTGACCTCGCCTCCATTTTTTTATGCGACACATCTCAACCTAGTGTAACCACTCGCAAACAATAACAACTCTGGATTGAAAACTGTCACAAATGTAGATCGAACACTAACGGTTCCATGATCCCTGATTTTTAGGTCGGTAACCTTTGACCTCTGACTTCGACTTTCATATTGGTATTCGACACATCGTCTCCCCCCAGGGTATCCATTCCCAAAAAGGCGAATAATAAAAAGTTCATTTCAATTATATTAATCTATCAGTAACATCTTCATTAATAATCTGAATAATAATATCCATTCAGAATAATCTTCATTATTCGTGATCATGGTGATGATGGTATAAGTTGTACAGCCTGGGCACCCGGGATGATCTGAGATATGTCTAAAGACTTTGTCGTCGTTCGTATAATCATGTATTATAGTACTGTAATCTAAACATTACCTGTACGTTTTCCTCGGTCACTTGTATTTCTGATGTGTAAACGAAGTCTATGAGCAGAATCAAGGCCTTGGCTTCTATTTCCTGTAGCGTTATACGCTCCGCCTTGGCCTCGGTCATTTCCCCAGTGAACATGGCATAGAAATACTGACTACAGGCTGAGAGGACAGCCTTGTGAGCCGGCACTTCTGTGTCATCCACCACCAGGGTGACATCACACAACAGGCTCTGTCTGCAAATAGAAGTACGAAATACAAAGTTCTTAAGAGTATAATTCAGCTTTCAATGTAAGATAAACAGCTCTGACAATTACTTACTACATGTGCAGTGTATTCTGATCATGCTATACAATCAGATTCTGAATATGAAGTAGCCCTTAACGATGTCGTTTACCTTATGTTTACCGGAGGTCACCTGATATATCCTAGAGAAACCTACATGAACATTCATAGGAACTGAGAATGAATAACGAACCTAGAATATCCCTCCGAACTCTAACTTATCAAAAGTCAAAATTTCACCTGTCTGATCGAAAAACACAATTCTATAATAATGTCAACAACATCGAGCTAACCGTGCAATTGTTACACGATTCACCATGGTTATGTGAAATGTACATGTGTCAAGTGTAGGTGTTCATTAGTAGATTCCATTTCACAGTTCAGATGAGGAAGTACCAATCGAATGAAATTTCCTTCTCAAGTTTAACTGTTGTTTCCATCAGGAAATTGATTAACAAAGCGACACAAATACATGTAGGCATATATATATCCACGTAATTTCCCAACAGCTGATTCAGCTGACAAAATCACTCCCCATTTGAGAGACCACATAAACTCGTCCACTGTCATTGGTACAATGCCAACCGAGACGGAAGCATGGTCCCAACATCAGTGGACAAGCTTTATCAAAATAGGGGAGAGAGGTTGTCAAAGTTTAAAATATGTTTTCAACCTTTCATTGTAATCTTTGTTGATAATTAATTTGAGTAGTGCAATAGAATAGAAATAATGTTTTCATAGGCGTGCTAAATGGTTATTTTACGAATGGTTGGTGAACGACCCATTGGTTGTGGCTGATTTAAATCAGTAATACTTGTGGTGAAAAGATAAGCAAAGAACTTGAATGTTCACCATGTTCATTTTTTTTGTTTTAAGATAACACGTCGAGTGCACATTTTTGATTGAAACCTGAATCCTATTGAAATACATGTTATTTCTATAGATTCTCTCATTTATACGAAAATGGTTTATATGAAAAACTACAGGGTCAGAATATATGATATTTTGGAAAAGCTCTTTTTTCAAGACTGTTATTTAGGTGGCTTTACATGTACCATCAACTTTTTCAAGTCTGAAAGGTAACGGTATGTGTTAAGTTTATGGTACAACCACAATATTAGTAAACACTTCAAAATTACCAAAGTATATCTAGCAATGATAATGGTTAAAAATGCCAATTTCCCAATTAAGTTAGGCAAAGTTTTTCCCCGGTATACCAATGGGTGCATCGATGTGTGACTCCCAGCATAAATTTGTGGTTCATACTTTTCCTCTCCTGCCTACAGTATGGGGACTATTTGCTAACCAGAGAAACTGGTGTAAATATGATAAATACATGTATGTGTACATGGTGTAGGCATCAAATTACCATTCCAACAATGGACCATTAGGCCTTTTTTTTTTTATTGATTGGTTTACGGATCCGCCGACCTTCATTTTGCCAAAAGTGAAATAAAAATAAAATTGGATTTTCGATTTTTTATTTATGTGTCACATTTGCTGACCTCTCTGTCGGAAGAATAAAAACATAAAATTCGCAATATTGGTCTCATTTTAATACTTGCTGTGCGTAAAACATCTTATATAAATTCTTCACGCTCGAGTTCGCACGAGTTCAACACTTGCAGACATCTTGGTCTTGGAGGCGGGTTACTTCCCTTGGTTACAGTGGTGGTGGTTTCCGACTTCCATGTTACCTTCGGCTGTAGTTCGGGGACCAGACATGACATCATTTCAACGGCGCAGTTTTTGAAGCCAAGATGGCGGGTTCGGCCTCGCGGTGGTTTTCACTGACGCTTAGACAGGACGCGACCGTCCTTTTCAAGCGCTTTGTCGGTCCAGTAACTGCTGGGACGGTGGGGGACTTGGTCTTGAAGGAGATCAGTGACAACTGACGACATATCTGCCGGCCTGTCTGTCCAAAATAACAGCAGGAAACATAACTTGTCCTGTCAACACCCCTATTGAAGTGTTGGTTTCACGCAAAGCGACTGATATTGTCGCTTGGTTGAAGGAAACGTCCGTCATTGATCTTTTGGTAATTGTCTTGTAATTATTGCACTGGCTATTATCTGGATTTGACATATCATTTTTTTTTTTTTTTACCGCCCTCTCGTGTCTAAGAAGTTTGTCAGAAAGTAAAAATAAATAAAGTGTGGAGGCTTGATTTTATTTTTATTTTTTTTCCATCCTCCACCTGGACATTTTTGCCAGAAAAATCCGTAAACCAATTAATAAAAAAAAAAAGGCCTTATGCATTAATACAATGGTGATAATTTTGGCAACTTCAAGTGAGGCCATTGTCACTTGATTGGTTGTTTAGCATGATCAGCCCTCATCTATATTTTGAGGTCAAATAATTAAAATTGATGAGGGATTTACATTTTCATGAGTAAAACTTACTCATTTTCTTCATATTCGCATACAATGTACAATTGGTTTGCAATTCAATAATTAATAACAAATAATTATAATCAAGTGAATGAATATTATTTAACGTCACATTCAACACTATTTCAGTCATATCACAAAGTTTGCTTCCTATTCCTTTTCACACCCGGAAACCACATGGGTAGGGTCCTATTCCTTTTAACACCCAGGTGGGGTCTCAGGTCTCGAAAGGAAGAAATATGTATGAAACATGTATATATACATGTATATGAAAATCATGATGTAAATATAACATCAGTATCACGCACAATCCACTCCCAGCCTTTCAATTGTATTTCCAATACAAATGTTATTACCCTGGCCTCAACTCATGATACTCATCTATCCATTGATCCTTCCAACCAGTAAGCAATCAATCTTCCTTTGATCTGCCACTCCTTTCATAATCTCTGTCACCATTAGTAACACATTTACAGCAAAATCAATATCATAGATTTATATCCTAAATGCTAGGGAATATGTTAACAGTTTGGTTGACAGGATTCCAAAAATACATGAATATACAGAAAAATGGGGTCAGAATCATCTATGCAGCACACTAAAACTGGAGGCATTTTATCATGTTTATATAACAAATTGTCGATATCTCTGCCACAAACTCACACATTCATTGGCTGATTACAGAGTTTGGAAATATTTTTGTTATCTGTTGTCATTGGCAACACACAGGCTGACGTCGCTGGCAATAATAAAATGGAATACGTGCAGATGTAAATGATGAGCACTGAAATAGTCATGACAAATTTCTAAATTTGCCTGTCTAATTTATTTATTCCCACAAATTCCTTAAGAACTCGACCTTCATCATGTAACATGACATCAATTTACGTAATTGCCAACACAAAATCCCAGGACTGGCAAAGGCCGACAATCTCAGCCTGTACATGCAAGCTTTAATTTGGTGTATGGGGTTACATACAGGACTTCATGCCTTGCGGGCACCTGTACTGTGCGTTGACAATTCAATGAATGACAATTTATCACATGATTGAAAGAGGGATATAACGTCATCCAGGCATGTTCAAATTATTTGTGGCAGTGGTTTAAGCAATAAGCTTTAGCAATGTTTAAGTCGGGATTTGAAGTCCTTGTACATTTTTTTTTTATACTAATTACTCTATATTTGTTACTTCATGTATAAAACAAAAATTAGGTGATCTGATTGTTAGCATGTAGACAGGCTCTACATGTAATAATCGTTAGAATAAAAATTCAACATGTGATGATCAGATGCTGTTATCAAATATTTCCCTCTTGTGGATCACCACACACAGCCATAAATAACTACATCTACATGCATCATTCACAGCTGCAACTATTTATAATGTTGTTACACATGCATCTTCAAAGCTGGATGTTGTTTACTAAAATTACAATAAGTTTGAAGATGAAATGCAAAGGTTTTTAGATTCTCATTCTAATATTTTATATTGGTTGAGTAATAATAAAAATATCAGGAAATCTACTTTAAGTTTAAGTATTTTGTCTTTTAGACGCTTTTAACATGTTTAAAGAGTTAGTACATGTACCTCAAGCCCAGCTGAATCCTGAGTTGCAAACCGTCATCGCTTATCTTTTCTTGATTATAACGTCACGTCAGACCAGCCTCCCGAACACTGAACGTTGCAAGTACAATGTATTGACATCCAGCGAGGTGGTCTGATGTGACGTAACAAACCAGCGTCAAACAAGGGCAGATAAGCGATACAGATTTCATTTCTGAATTCGGCCGGGCTTGGGATACCAACTTTGGAGCACTTTTCTAAAGCTACTAGGAGACCAAATACTTTTAGAAGTAGACAGGTGTCTGGTGAATAGTTCCATAAGTAACTAGCCCATGAAGAACACAACAAGCGTTCTGAGAACCCCAACATCTCGCCTTGCGGGGTCATCCGCCAAAGGTGCAGCAGTATTGAAAGCATACATGTAGAGCAAACAATAAGGTCTGGAATAGGTGATGTGGTACAGACAATAATGTCTGGAATAGATTATCTGGTACAGACAATAACATCAGTCCCATGAAGGATTACTGGCAAAAGTTAATCCCATGTAGGATGGATAGGTCAGTGCTGTCGGATTACTGGTACATAGTTCAGTCCCATGTGAGATTACTGCTGGATAGGCCAGTCCTGTGTAGGATTACCACTGGGTGGACCAGTCCCATGTTATTACTGATGGATAGTCACCTGTGGGATTACTGCTGGATAGTCCAGTCCCAAGTGGGATTACTGCTGGATAGTCCAGTCCCAAGTGGGATTACTGCTGGATAGGCCAGTCCTGTCTGGGATTACTGCTGGATAGATGAGTCTCGTATGGGATTAATGCTGGATAGGACAGTCCCGTGTGGGATTACTGCTGCATACGGCAATCCTGTGTGGGATTATGGCTGAGGAGGCCAGTCCCGTGTGGGATTACTGCTGGATAGGCTAAACCTGTGTGGGATTACTGCTGCAAATTGCAATCCAGTGTCATATTACATCTGGATAGGTCCGTCCCATGAGAGATTACTGCTGCATAAGCCAGTCCTGTGTGGAATTACTGCTGGATAGGCCAGTCCCATGTTGGATTACTTCAGGATAGGCCAGTCCAGTCTGGGATTACTGCTGGATATGTCAGTCCCGTGTGGCATTACTGCTGGATAGGCCAGTGCCATTGAGATTACTGCTGGATAGGTCAGTCCCAAATTGGATTACTGCTGGATAGACCAGTTCGGTCTGGGATTACTGCTGGATAGTTGATTTCCGTTTGGGATTACAGCTGGATAGGTCAGTCCCGTATGGCAATACTGCTGGATAGGCTAATGCCATTTGGGATTACTGCTGGATAGGTCAGTCCCGTGTGGGATTACTGCGGGAGAGCTGTGACCTAGGAAAACATGAAACATGTCCATCAAGTTTTATAATCATCCCACGAAAGGTTCAACAAACTTTCCATGTACAAATCTACCTGTAAATTTTTGCCCAACAAAAACCTTATCAATGGAAAGATACAAAGTCTAAACTGCAATAATTAGGAAAAAATTTCATATTTAATGTCATATTTCTTAAATAGCACATGCACATCTTTGAATCACATTGAACTTGGGTAGCAAGTGTCAAACTCATCCAATGAAAGCTGACAGCTTCAGAAAACTTTCCGTGTACATGTATATACATGTGCATTATTATTGGCAGATTAAGACAAAACCCTCAAAATTTGAACAAAAATTAATATTTCATCTCCTAAATATCACAGGTACATCTTTTAATCATAAGAAACATGTGTACCAAGTTTCATAATCATTCAATGACAGCTGACAAGTGCAGCAAACTGTGGTGTACAGATGTACATGTGCACTTCAGCTAAACGCAAACTCAATCAGTTGCCATAATTTGGAGAAAAATTAATATTTCATCTCAAAAATAGCACAAGTAAATCCTCCAATCATAAGAAACATTTGTACCAAGTTTCGTAATCATCCAATGAGAGCTGATAACTGCAGCAAACTTATCATGTACATGTATATGTATACATGTAGAGGCCTACATGTACAATTTACCTAAACAGAAAACTCTTCATTTGCCATAATTTTGAGAAACATTAATATTTCTTCTCAAAAATAGCACAGGTACATCCTCTTATCATAAGAAACATGTGTACCAAGTTTCATAATCATCCAATGACAGCTAACAACTGGAGCAAACTTACCATGGACATGTATATGTACAATTTACCTAAACAGAAAACTCTTCATTTGCCATAATTTGGAGAAAAATTAATATTTCTTGTCAAAAATAGTACAGGTACATCCTCTAATCATAAGAAACATGTGTACCAAGTTTCATAATCATCCAATGACAGCTGACAAGTGGAGCAAAGTTACCATTCATTCATTTCCAGGCAGGGGACACCGACACCGACACCGACACCGACACCGACGACGACATCCTCTTTCCCCCTCTCACAATATCTCCCCTTTACTTCGTAAGGCGAGATAAAAAGGAAAATATGAAAACCTTTGCATTTCACCTTTAAATTGTATAAATTTCCTGAATGTTGACTTGTCAGAGAGAAATCCCAATGGAGTTCATATTCTCCATGTAGATATCACACTTCCTTCTGAAACCAGCAGGTTCAATAGACCTGATAGAATGATAGAGAAAGTTGATAATGCTGTTATGGTAGTGTTAATGATTAATCATGCTGGTCAATATCACACCTTGGAAAATGAACACCTTATGTAATACAGGAACAAGTTTCAATATACATGTACACCCACAAAGTGGCCACATTTAATATTTGAGATCCCACTGGATTAGCAAATATATATGCATAATTTTGGTGTACAATGATAGCTTCTCATCTCTAGCTTCTGGTCTTGACTTTCTTGGCCAGTGACCTTTGACATTCCGATCTCAAAATGAATGGGGTTCCTTTTTGCTCCAAGGCTAAGATATACCCCGAGTTTGGTACAAATCCATATAAAACTCTACAGCGTTTCTCTACCATGATCACATACATGTACAGTACCTATGTGATTTAAGCCACTGTTAGTTGATTGTTTGTTTCTCATGGCTTTGTTTGTAAACATAGACATGCTGAGTGTGATAAATAATAATTATTAATTATGGATCTTGCAAACCAAATGCATGTAAAAATAAAGAAAATGAGATCTTTTGCACTAAAAATTATTAAATCCCGCATCAATTTTAATTATTTGCCCCTAAAATTTAGATGCGCGAGGGTCATGAGAAACGAACAACCAACTAACAGTGGTCTTAAGTTTCATGCTCGTGTATATCATTGAAACATGGTGGTAGTGATAGATAATATATGAACATATTACATACTTACACACACGACAATACTCCAATGCAAATTGAGACTGAAGTCCTGTAAGGTCAATTAGCCTAGGCCCATAACCATTCTTACGTTATAGTAGTTAAAAACAAATATAGATGACAAAATGAACAACTTTGACCCAGTGACCCCCACAAAATAGGACTTCTGCTCTATGACCACATGTATGTTATGCCAGTTTGGTGCTCCCAGGCAGTCAGTTTTCAGATAATTAAATGGTGACAAATTGACATAATCTGATCTGTTGACCCCCAAAAAATGGGTCGATCTAGCTCATTTTCGATAGGCTTCTGTCTTGTGACCACATGCATGTGTGATGTAAGTTTGGTGTACATAGGCATATTCATTCTTAGATATGATGGTAATGAGAATACAAAGACGGATGAACATACATACGTAGCCTATACATGATGACAATATCCCAATGACAATTTTGGCTGTAGTCCATGACCTGATGTATGTCTAGTGTAACTGCAGTAAGCCTAGATCTTATCACACTTTAAGTATGGTGGTAATAAGCATGAATGGACAAATTTGATCGAGTGACCCAGAAAAAATAGGTCAATCTCACCGATTTTTTATAAGCTTCAGCTTTAAGACCATACACCTATGTGAAGTAAGTTTGGTGCACCAAGGTATAGTCATTCTTGAGATATGGTGGTAATCAATTCATGATGACTTTACACACTTTGAACTGATGACCTGGGAAAATATGGGTCAATTACACTGATTTTCAATAGGCTTCTGCTCTGTGACCATATACATGCGTCACCCGTGATGCAAGTTTGATATTCCTGGGCATAGTCACTCTTGAGATATGGTGGTAACGACAAGAGATGGATGGACGGACCGATGTACGCACATACAGACGTAAATGCCAACAATACATGTACCCTTCGGGCAAAATAACAGGAGGGACAAAAACAGACACACAACTAAAATTCTTAACTGCCAATTTAAACTCAGTTTAGCAGACAATGACTCATGATGAGAGTCAGACAGCGAGTGGAAAAGCATGGCAGCCGATTCATCAGAATAAGCTAGGACACCTGCTCATCCCCCATAACTGAATACAGGTGTTATATATGCACCTACCTCACATCTACCATGTATAGTATCTAGTACTGTCCAATATAAATCACAGCTGATCTGACAGGACAGTTGACAATTAACAGCAATAATTACAAATGTACCTGTAACACTCCATTAAGGACAACTGTCAATTACAGCCCTAAGGTGATAATGGAAGTGATAACTCACTGGGTATGAAACAGACATGGCAGATGTTGAGCCTGACTTTGGCCTTGATTTCATGCAGTGACTGAACAGCTAGCAGTCTGAGAAAATTTATGACAGTTTTGCTATGCTTAATACATGTATTAGTATGTAATGCATGGGGAATACAAAATATTTTGCCTAATTTTTGTCAGCTAAACCAGTTCAAATTAACTACTCATGTACATGGGATCATATGGCTGTGATTAGTATTACCCAGACTGCTGCTTAACATATTGAGAGTACGAACATTTCACCTAATTTCTACCATGTAAACTACAAATGTATTCAAAACTGACCTCATCTTCATGCAGCTAAACATAAAACAGTTCCAAACTAACTCATCATGGGATGGGTGTAATGAGAATTACCCAGACTGCTGAAGGGGCATGAAATCAACACATGCTGAATAATTTGAACACTCCCATTGTACTACATATGTCAGAAAACTATTACTGTACTGGCTGACTGTACAATTGCCTGACTGTGAACTGCCTGACTGTACAACTGCCTGCCTGTGCAACTGCCTGCCTGTACAACTACTTGATTGTACAACTGTCTGACTGTACAACTGTCTGACTGTACAACTGCCTGACTGTACAACTGTCTGACTGTACAACAGTCTGGCTGTACAAATGTCTGACTGTACAACTGTCTGACTGTACAACTGCCTGACCGTGAAACTGCCTGTCTGTACAACTGCCTGACTGTACAAATACCTCACTGTACAACTGTATGACTGTACAACTGCCTGACTGTACAACTGTCTGACTGTACATTGAACTGCTTGACTGTGAAACTGCCTGATTGTACAACTGCTGGACTCTGCAACTGCCTGACTGTCCAGAGCTCCCACAATAGCTCTGACAAGTATCTCAGCTTTGGGTAGTCCCATCATCAACCAGAAAATCTGGGATATCTGTGAGACAGTATACATGTACATGTAGTTCATGTTTCAAAGTATTCCAAACTGACAAGGATCATATGGTAGTCTGCTGAACCAGTAACCTGACATTGACATGCATGACATTCTTGTCTTCGAAATAAAAGCATGTACATGGTTATCAACGAAAGCACATAAATCTCACCTAATTGAGTGACTTGGATTCTTAACAGAGGTTGTAAAAGTAGTATTGTGAATGACAGACATATATCTTGTCAATTTTTATGCAAGGTCTAATCAACTTAATTAAATGATTTAACTTTCTTGAAAAACCTTATCAGTGACACTAGTCGTACAATGGCAAACAAATAAGTAACATCAACGAAGTGCAGTTCAGCATTGAAGAAGTTGACTACATTGTACAAGGGCAAATACATGCATCTATTATCATGTTTATGAAATCATACATGTACTAGGGCCATAATCATTCCGCCACATTCTGCGAAACTCACTTCTTCGGGTAGGTAGTAGCTATCCCCCCAAAATCTGGGGCAGATTCGACGCGTATGATTTTCATGTACATGATCTTACGACCAGTCACCATTATGATTAACTGTTCAGTCCTCAATTTAAGGAGTGCTGATGGTAACCTCTCAACAGGTTACCATGAAATCTACACTGGTAACATATTGCATAATTATTAACCTATTGTCAATTATCAGTCAAAATTATGGGGACCTGAAAATAGGTTACCACTATTTTTCATATGGCAACCTCCAGGCAACCTGAAAACAGGTTACCACCTTAAATTGAAGCCTGCTGTTTCCATCAAATGACGACGCTAAACTGCACAGATTAGTCTATCAGTAAACAGTGCCGAACTACCTGATGTATAGGACATCTACTGATTGTTAACTGTGTGTGAAAACGTGAGAAACTAGTGAATTTCTTCACAGTCAACTGGGAAACGAATTCATATGAGTTGTCCCCCTTGTTGAAACGTTCACCTGATTATTAATAAGCCCCGAAGCAGCTCATAACAATTTTTGTTCTCTAGATTATAAATTAATTAATAGATTCTTCGCTATCTTTGTGTAGTGAGTTGTTGTATTAAGGTTCAACTGATTACAAAATTTAGTTCATTAATCACTTCAAATAGTTAACAGTTACTGTTATTTTTGTTAAATTCCACTGACAAGACCCCGCTTTATCTGCATGAGCAGGCCAATATAAGTGGATCAAATTGTCCCTTTGGTAATGTGACTTCAACTGTGCTCAAAATTTATAATTGGATGTTGACTGTTGGTAAAGTTAGCAGTGGATGGAAAGTGTTCCTGGGAGCCATGATGAGGGAGCCTCACTATCAAAATAATGGCATATTGAAGCGATACTATCTTCATTATTGGGGCCCAAAGAAGCCCAAGAACTGACATTACGTGAACAGTTAAAGAGGTACTAGCGTGATTTTAATTGTTCAGGTAAACTGAACAGCATGATCACTTGCAACATTTGCCAACAGATTTTCAAGACGTTAAGTCTTGTGTTTCTTTATAGGGACCAATATTGTCAGATTCTTCAGTTCGGTCTAGTGAACAACATTAAAATGGGAAATGACTGAGATGACGTCGGATAATGTGACCAGGTGTCCATGATGTCACGTTAGAAGCCGTCATAGTGTAATGAAAGTTCTAAGATCGAGTATGACATTGCAAGGCATCATGCACGGAATGCTAATGCGCATTTTGTGACGTCATCTCAGGGACTGAACCCAAGTGCAGGTGCTGTCGCGTTTTTCAGAGAATGTCAGAAGTGTGATTTCAATGCCCGTGATATTAAACGAGAGATCCTGAAGGATCTTGGCGCCCACCATTGTCCGACAATTGTAAGCTAATGACTAGAGGATCTTTTTGACCATTGTTACTAAGAAGAAACGATTGATTTGTAATTTTGTTTACAGAATTTCGAAATTGAGCGAAAAAGATCGGAAAAGGGACACTGAAAACACCAAGATATAATCTAAGTTTCAGGAGTTTCAAGATTTCTAGAAACTGTACTAATATCGGTTGTTGTAATACAAGAGAAATGAGCAAAGGTAGTCTGAAAGTGAAAGTACATGTACGGAGGATCCTTCGCCTTTGTTTTGTAGTATTTTTTTTTTATTTATTTTTTTTTGCAGATGTCGTCATTGGGTACTGGAAGGGAGGACCAATCTCTTTGACACTTTGGCATGAGCTATGAAACATACTCAAGATTTTATAATTAGGAACGAATGCTAATTCTGTTCTGTTTACTGGGCTAGTTTGAGATGTCTCTTTCAAGATATCATGCTCGAAAATAGTAAGATGGTACAAGGGATCCGGTCCGCACAGTAATGTTGAAACTTCAAAAGTGCCTGAATCCTGATTATCTCCCTTGGATCGAAACATGCAGTAGTCTACAGTTGTCAAGTTGTGACGTTGAGCCACAAGAGTGACGTCCCTTCATGTAGCCGACCCGCCGGCAGACGAAAGGATGGAGCAGTTCACTTGCTACTGCATGGACTAAAGAAAACTGATTTAAAATTTGAAGAAATACACTTTAATTCCGAATTATTTGAACTCCTTGATATGGGAGGTGAAGATATGGATGATCTCTATAGTCATTATATAGAATATGCCCCACCGTTTGATCCGCGACTCGTGTGATGCAATGTCACAACTCGAGAAGACCGTATTAATTTCAAGCATAACTTGGATTTTCGAATCGGACTAAAAAAGGTATATTGCACTACTAGGCCCCATGTGGGACCTGTGTATCAAATTTCAGAAAGATCCATGAAATATTTCTTGAGAATTCACGATAACAATGTTTCAATGGGAAATTCAAGATGGCCGCCTTGTGGCCATATTGGATTTTCGATTCGGACCGAAAAGGTATCTTGCACAACTAGACAAGGAGAAACTGTGCAGATCCATCCAGTAGTTCCTGAGAAATCACGATAACAAAATGGGAAAATCCAAGATGGCCACCTGGTGATCATATTGGATTTTCGATTCAGACCGAAAAAGGCATCTTGCATATCGAGACCCTAAGGGGAACCTGTGTACCAAATTTGAGAAAGATCCATGCAGTATTTCCTGAGAAATGACGACAAAGTTCCATAGAGAAATCCAAGATGGCTGCCTGGTGGCCATATTGGATTTTCGAATCGGACCGAAAAAGGTACCTTGCACAACCAGACCCCAAGGGGAACCTATGTACCAAATTTGAGAAAGATCCATGAAGTAGTTCCTGGGAAATGGCGATAACAGGGTTTCAAGGGGAAATCCAAGATGGCTGCCTGGTGGCCATATTGGATTTTCGAATCGGACCGAAAAAGGTATTTGACACAACTAGACCCCTAGGGGAACCTGTGTACCAAATTTGAGAAAGATCCATAAAGTAGTTCCTGAGAAATGGCGATAACAAGAATTGTTTACGGACGGACTGACTGACGGACGACCGACGACGGACGAAAAGTGATTTGAACAGCCCACCATCTGGTGATGGTGGGCTAAAAATGAGGTCACAGAAAAACATTCACCATAGTTGATCTCAACTACTAAATAACTTTTATCGAAAAATGTTATTTGCTGAATATTTGCTAAATGACGCTACTGCCTCTTTAAGGAGAATGCTACAGTCAACATATGGATTATGCACATTAATCATGTCATGTCTGTTAGGCATTGTTAGGGGAAAAAAGAGCAGTTCTAGGAACTTGTGTGACAGCATGGACAAAACTATTTAATTTCACATACTTTCTCATCATATTGAGACATTCAAAAGCCTTGGAGCTGTGCTGGGGGTGCTTGTAGGCAGGCCTCTCCCGTCCACCAATCATCTTTGGTCTGGCCTGGGTCTCCATGACAACCAGGTGATGGACAGCCAGCTGCAGCTGCTGTCACCCGGTCTGTCCACACCTTCTCTGGTCCAGCTGGAAATACATGATAAAATAAAGTGAACCAACTACCCAGCTAGAATTATACAAGAAAATAGCAGGTGACCATTTAGCCTGTTTAGCCCATAAACCAAAAATAGCCCATGAACTAGCTATTACAGCTGGGAATATATGACAATTATTTCAGGTCATTTAGCCAGTCAGCCCACTTCCCTAAACTACGTATAAATGTTATATTACAGGTAGCAGCTGGCATCATATTTTATAGGATGATCCACTACGACATGTAAAAGGGAAACTCATAATTGGATGCTCAGTTATACTGCGTGTTGGTGAATGCGATGTGTGTACATAAATCCTAAACAGGAGATTTCCATCAACACGAGTTTCTTTATTTTGACTTTAAAACTGTGGTTGATTAAACACATCATGCACTAGACATCAAAATATTCAGATTTTTTTTTTCTATGAACCCCTATGCACATGTATTGTTGTCTGAGTCTTGTAAAGACTTTATTTTGAATTTAACTACTCTAATTTTATCCACATCATTGACATGAGTATTAAATTAAATAGCCAGACTTAATATAAACAACTCCAGACCTGTTTCAGACAAAGTTATTGTCAAATATTGTCACACAATTAAACAAAAAACAACAGTTATTTACTTGACAAATAACAACAGACAAAGGAAGAACAATCATGTCAACAGGGATTAATAAAAACAAAGACAGAGCTGCTCTAATGCTGTTAGTCAGTGTTACAGTTGATTTGGTATTCACACCTCTGTGTGCTATACCTGTTCAGTCTACTAGTGCCTGGCTGAGTCAAGTCTAAACAAGGGACTCTCCAAACTAAAATCAGCTGTCACTACCAGCCCTAACCCTTTCAGTGTGTGGAAGATACCAGCAACTATACCCACACCCAAGGTTTACACCAGTACTGTACAGTACATTATACCATTTGGTGGGAATAGTCATACAAGAGAAATATACTGCATGTACATGGAATGAACAGCAAGTGAAAACTAACTTTTGGATTGAAAGTGACTCATGTAATATAACAGTGTGGAAATGGTGAAACAATTATCACATAAACCAAGCCCAAGTGTGAAAGAGAACAAATGCCAGCTAGAAAAAAGGTAAGACATGAATGATTGAGTGAATAGGTTTTAATCTACATTGTAGTTTTCAACAATATTTCAGCTATATCATGATGGGGAAGGGAAGGGGAGGACGGGGATACCTACTTGTAACAGAGCAGATCTAATGCTGCCATTTTATAGTGCTGTCTCACTGAAATATCTGCATGCCATAGGCAGACATGACTCTCCACCCAGTCACATTATTTTGACACTGAGCGAACCAGTCCTTGTTCTATCCTCTTAATGCTCTGCAGTGGTACGTAAGACACAAAACTGTCATGGTCCACACACTGATAATCACATCAACCAGACTGTTATGATGACTGTCATGATGAGCAAGGTTTTAAGTCATTTATTTGTGTGATCTGTAATAAATACATTATCCATACAGAGTGTGGACAGGGGTCCTCAAGGACAGGAGCCCAATAGGACATCGGCCCTTATGGACATGAGCCCAATGGGCTTATTCCAAAAGTGCACACAAACCCAGAACTATATATTTTGATCGGGGAATATCCAACAAATAAATGTAAAGTAAAGTTGAAACAAATGACTAAATGTCAGGAAAAATTTAAGGAAAAAATATATATTTCTTTTCAGTGGTTCTTTTATTTTCATATTTTGCAAAATCTGAATACGTTTGACAGTCTATTTTCATATTTTGCTTAAAAATATATTATTTATTCTATCATGTATGTTGTTGTGAATAAATTATACCAGACAAAGCTGTGAACAGCTCGTTTTGGTTGAGATGTATTGTGTCTTGGTTGCTAGCGCCATGATCATCATGAATAGAATACAATAGAATATCTTTATTTGCTGATCACAGCGCCCCGAGAGACTAACAATCAATTTTTATACAAAAATAAATAAATAAATAATAATAATAACCCCATCCCTTGATTACATGTATGTACGATTTCCTCCCCCAAATATTTAACCCCACAAAACATTGCTACAATACTAGTACAGTACTGTCAAAGCCCAAACGCTATTGTGGCCCAGCGGTGGAGACAGTCAATTTCAATTTCAATTCTTTATTTCTATACATGAATACATACAGAAAATGTTAAACAGGTTGGGGGAAATACCTTGATCGAGGTATTATACCTTGATCGGGGTATTATACCTTGATCGAGGTATTAGCCTATACCTCGATTGGGGTATAGGGCTATGTCAACTTCAGTTTTTATATATTTATGGAAAATGTGGACATTCACACACATGCCGGACTGCATGAATCTTTCAACAGCATCATTTGCTTCATTATTCCATGATTTTCGCGGCAACGTATTGCTTCGTTTTATGCGACTAATAATTCAAATTAGCCACTTCAATATTTGAAAAATGAAACCTGGCTTCAAATGACATATTTGGTGAAATTTATTCTGTAAATGAAAAAAAGCATGGGGTGGCATACTTCCATATCAAGGTCATGCGCAAATTGCAGGATTTGAGAGGCAAAGCCTAGTTAATAAATCAAGTTTTACTGACAGATACATAATCTAAACTGCTAGCATGTGCACATAAAAAACAGACCTCTGCTCTGTGTATTATGACCCTGCCATGTGTATGCATGCTAGGAGATTGTTCATTGCATCAGACAATTTAATCATATTTATTCATCAGTCAGTGCATCTACATTCATGCAACATGGATATGACTTTGAGATGGAAGTATGCCATTACATGCCATTTTCATTTACATAATAAATTTCACCGAATATGTCATTTGAAGCCATGTTTCATTTTTGAAATATTAGAGTGGCTAATTTGATTTATTAGTAGCATAAAACAAAGCAATAAGTTGCTGTGAAAATCGTGGAACAATGAAGCCATAGATGTTGTTGAAAGATCCATACAGTCCAGGGTATGTGTGGATGTCCACATTTTCCATAAATTGACAAAAACTGAAGTTGACATAGCCCTATACCCCAATCGAGGTATAGGTCTATACCTCGATCGAGGTATAATACCCCGATAAAGTTATAATACCTCGATCAAGGTATTTTCCCCAACCTGTTAAAGCTAAGATAAAATATTACATTTACATAATAAAGGTTATATTGTGACAGGACATAATCACCCCAGTCAGGAAAGCCAGTTCATTCCAATTTATAAATTAGGTGGAGGTTGAGGCAGTCCTAGTGGGGTCACAGACAGAGACGGCTAACAATATTGTTGTTGTTGTTGTTGTCGAGCACTCCCATCCTATTTGCCACAAAACTGCTATTTTATCTCCGAGTTTACTGTGGTTGACTAATTCCTTATACGCTCTAGTATCATCACACCCTCTGTCACAATTATATACGAACCTCAGCCGAATTAACGACGCATTTCATCGGTTTTTCGTTGGATTTGGCATTTTCCCTGCTTTTTCTACAAAACTTGACAGCTTATCCGGTGGCACTGCGCATGCGTGAAAAGGTCATAACCTCATAAACAGCAATGGCCGCGATTTAGTTGGAGCGGACGTCGCGGGGCTTTCCTTCCACTCTGATCGCCCTCCCTTGGCGATTTGCTCGACCTGGGGGGTATAAGCGAAAATGTCCGTTCTGCAGGTGAGAAACCCAGGTCCGTTTTAATTTTAAAACAGATTCGTTTAGTAAAAATCAAAACATCGATAAAAGCCGGGAGCCGATTTTCGGTGTGTTTTTCGCCAGGCAGCGAGCGGGCTTGTCGCTCAGCATGCTCGGGCTTGTTGACATTTCAGGACATGGACCACACGCCGGTGCGGCTGAGTGACGGTGGTGGGTGAGTGAGGAAAGTGACAGCCCTTGCAATGAACTGGAGACGAAGCTTTCAACAATGTTTAAATAATCGAAAGTGATTGGCATATTTTGTACAACCATTGGGAGGGTAGTGAAAGAGGATGCTGAAGTGCTCCAGCCTCCATCAGTCCATAGCATAGGCCTAATTTGTCGAGTGACCCTCAGTGGTGTTTGTGAAATGGGGTTTAAAACCTTGCCTGATTAGTGGTTTTGGTGTTGCCACTTCTGATGGAATTTTCACGGAAGCCGATTATTTCATAAATCTTTCCATTTCCTTTGTCAGATTTTGATGTGTCTTTGAGCAGTTGAGTTTGTTGAATGAAATGAGGTTACGTTGACGTAAACACTTTACTAATTTCAACATGTTCAAACCGAGAAATTACACCTGGAATTGCATCAAAGTTGTGAAAACTGCAAATAATGAAAATGATGGAAGAAAAAAACGGGCGGTAGGTAAAATGACATGCAGCTGATGGGAATAAAGGAATCAAGTGTGGACAGCCTAATAGGCCTACTACCTTTGATTGGGTGTTAAACTCCTAAACCCTCTTTTACAATGTACGAGACCATACAGAAAGGAGAGGAAGCAGGATGGATGGTCATTAGTCCGAGCTTCCTGACCTGGCCATCGACGGAGGGGCGGAAAGTGCCCCCCCTCCCCCCTATATATTTTCGCTATCGCTAAGGCTAGAGGGCTGAAACTTATCACACTATATCTTTGAGTCAAAGTGCCCCCAGGGTAGGGTTAAAAAACGCTAAATGACAGCAACCACGAGGCTGCTAAACAACTCTATAAAAATTATCCGGTCGTTCTATTGTGCTTACCTCACACTGATGGATTACCATCATACGGTAATATAATAATAATAATAATATATGATAATATCATATTATCATCTACGGTGGTACATGTACTGAATAAGTTCCCTACATGATCAGACCCCTTTTTACAAGTTATGCCGTTTTCTAAACTAATACGGTTGCTTTTCTTTCACTTTTCGAAAATCTTGTATCACACAGTGGATTTCCATCTGGCTAGTACTCATGTGATCATTTGAACCCAAAGGTCATGGCAGGGTGAGATTAGTATTCTGTCGAGATCAGTCAAGGCTAGATTTTGAAAAAGTGAAAGAAAAGCAACCATATTAGTTTAGAAAATGGGGTCTGATTGTTCATGGAAATCATTCAGTAATCCATTGGTGTGAGGTAAGTGCAACAGAATGGCCAGATGATTTTTATGGAATTTTTACTGGAACAAGGGTTCTAGCACAGTCTCGTGATTGCTGTCATTCAGTTTTTTTTTTGAGGTGACAATTCTCTGATCCCAGCCATAAGACAATCTATAATATACTATCTCTCGTCGTTGGCCAGGGTTAGAGGAAGCTCAGGCTAGATGGTCATGTGAGAGAAAATTTGAGGATCTGCTAGGTGAAATGAAAGATATCAGGATGTTGAATAACACGGGGGGAAAGTCAGAGGCTTAGGGAGAGAGTGGGGCGGGGGGGAACAAAGGCTGGAAGAGAGTGGGAGGAAAGAGGCATTGGACATAAAGGCGAGGTGAGATGGAAAACTAGATTAAAAGATCGGGTGCAAGGGAAAAGGGATTAGAATGAAAGAGGTGGTCGAGTAGAAAGGCAAGGGAAAGTGTGAGGATAGAGGCATCGAAATGAAAGGGTGTAAGGTGACTTGGCAAAGAGCTGTTAAAGATGGGAAGTGAAGAGGGTCAGGGAACAGGGAGGGGTGGAAGTTATTATGGAGGGGTGGTGGTGGAGTAGAATGAAAGGGAGAGTACTGCATGGGAACGTAGTGAGTGAGTAAACCATGACTGATAGGTCGGATCCATGGACACACGTGAGTCAGAGGAAGGGGTGGAATGGCATGGTTCAAGTTACAATGTTGAAGGAAATCATATTTGCAAGAAAGATTTAAGCAATATGGAAGGTGGATTAATAATGGAAGAACATTGGAAGGTAGGTGGAAAAGTTTGAGAGACATGGAATATCTGAAAATATCTCGAAGGACAGATTTATAGTATTAATAATATATATTTTTCTGCAACATAACAGTAAACTTTCAGCTAGGAACAAATAGTCCATGTATGTAGCAGCTGCAGCAAGTCACTAGCACTCAACTTCCATTCTCATTTCTTTAACACACGAATGTTAATATGCATGGAAGTTTTGATTGACGAATTTACACAATTAAAAGGAATGGAACAGAGAGTTATGTTCCAACTAATGAATTGACGTTTGGAGAGCACATTTAGCTAAGAAGTTGGGACGGAAAAAGTTATATTGAATCTGTGAGTTGCCATTTTTGTTGTGTTGGGGTGGGGGGAGGGTTAATATCATAATTAGTATAACTGCTGACCAACTTGGTTTGACAGTCTTGTGGAAAAGGGATATTAGAAGGAAAATCAGTACACTTCAGTGGGGATAAAAAATACAATGAAAGTTGAATGCATTGAATTTGAAGTTACCAATGGAGAAAAATTATATGTTTATGACATTATCGGGAAGAAATCTTATATTTGAGATGAGGGAAATCCATAAACTATGAAATACATAGACTGTGCATGGTGCATGTGGACAATGAAGATATGTGTCTTATAGCTAGGATGTTACCATCAGAGAAGGTGCCTCTTAATATATGTGATGTGATCCACACAGTTGGAGGGTTGCCATATCATTTTGTCAGTCCTTGAATTTAGGTTCCTCATGCATGTTCAAGTTCCTACAGGCCAGTTATGTACCCTGAAAGGTTTAATGGTTTATCATACATCTAGCATAAACTACGTATATTGACTGGTCAAGGGTTGTTTCTCCATATTCAAAAACTGCTTCGGACTCTATTGAAAGGTGATAGGTCTCGGACTCATAAAAGGACATGATGTTCAATGTAAGCTTATTTACACAATGGTAGCCTCCCAAAACTGAAAGCCATGAAGGGTCATAGAGTAAGACTTAGTATTATATTTGAGAAATTCTGTCAAGATTGACATGACAGTTTAATCGGTGTGCTGTGGTTGCTCTAGTTTTAGTGTATGTCATTTTATACCAGGATGTCATATACACAGTACATGTAGAGCTAATTATACCCAGGAGCAAACCTTTGGCAAGGAAGTTAATGGTCAGTGAAATTAACTTCTTTTTTTCACAGAACTGTGACAGAGCCTACATGTATACGGTATCTGATTGGTACCGTGTATTTGAATCAACCCCCTTGGAGTTCTGTGTTGCAAATCAAGATTGATCAATTGTAACCTTTTTTAGGCTGTGCAAATTTCTGCATAATGTTGGTTTAATGTTTATTCTACTACAAGTGCTCAAACATAGCCAATGCATTGGTAATGCAGCTGATTGGACTACAGGTAACTGTGTTGGAATCAATGAATCACCAGGCTAGCTAGCCTACATGTATGGATAAAAAAAACCCATGCACATACTTCATTCCATGTTCATAAATTTCATGTACCTCTAAATTGTGTTAATGAAATACCATACTTCATCCTCCTCTCATGAGATGCATTTGTACATTTATTTGTGCATTTATTCATCAAATGCTTTCATCATGTTCTTGGAATACATTCATCATAATGCTCATCATAAAATGCCTTCATCATCATGATTGTGTTCATACTCAATCATGAAATGCTTTCATTTTATTGATGAAATGTTTCCACCATGGAATTATGGAATATTGTCCTCATGTTCATGGGAGATTTTCCTTGTGTCCATGAAATGATATTCGGCCTTCTTGTCCTGAAATAAATGTACCACAGATCTTCATGATCATAATACTTCTGTTGTGTTCATGAAATACATTTTCATGATACGTTTTCATCACGAAATACTTTCAAGACAAGCTCATCGAATTCATCATTTTCATGGAAAACATTATTCGTGTTCATGAAAAAAACATCTCATCTCATGATTATTTACATGAAATAGTCATGTTCTATTGTTCATGAAATACTTTTATCATGTTCACAAAATAAGCCTACTTCTATTGAGGTAATGAAGTAGGCCTACATTCATCAAGTTCATGAAATAGTGTCTTCATATTCACGAAACATTTTCTTCGTGAATACTTTCGTCGAGTTCATCAAATTCATCATTTTCGTGGAATACAATTTCATGTTCAGCATATTGTGATAGTTGTAATTTCACCAAGGCTGTGCTTTCAAAGATGCAGTTCTGAGAGATAGTGCTAAAATAATACATTCTTCAATTCGTGATTTATTTAATGCTTCTCTACAAGAAACTAAACATGGTTGCACATGCTATATTAAATACCTGTATTTATGGTTTATGGACTGTGAATTTTTTCAGTCCTGTTTAAGAGTTATGGAGATATTAACCTTTCCGCCTCCTTTGTGGACCTATGAAATCAGAGCCTGGTGGAACTAATCGATACTGGCACCTAGCCGGACCACAAACTCGTAATATACAGTCCTGTATTATATGTACACCTCCTAGTGTATTGTAGAGCCCACCATTTCCAGGCCATTAACCATTTACATGCCAGGTGACTTTCACTGACGCCTTTGACGATTGTTCACTTGTCTGGGCTTGTGGGCTCCTCTTTCCGTTTGCAAATCGGGCAGAAATTATGAACTGGCACTTTCGCTGTACAAACTTCCACTCGAGTTGAGATAGTTGGAGGGTTTTTTTATCGGCTTAAAACGTTCCATTATTCTCAGTAGGTAAAGCGAGTACATGCTGAGGGCAAATGGGTGAATAAAGAGATATTTGATTCTCTGCTCTGACAGTCCTTTGTTGATCTGTAGGGCTATAGTCTATCTTAGTGGTACTTCTGCATTGTATTGGATTGTTAACCGCATATATCGGGTACATACATTATAGTGTGTCAAACAATGGATCAGTTCACAACAGTGAAGGGTTAAAGAATATGAAGTTGAAATTATGGTACTGTATTGATAAATTGTGACTGATAACCAGAATTTGTTGTGATATATAATGTTTGAGAATAAAAAAAAGTTAATGAAAAGAGTTTATCAAAATTAGGTTACAGCTGATCTCTGTTAGTTAAATGTAGCAGAACTTTTTGATCACAGGTCTGTGCCGTGTATAGTACTGGAATCTCTCAAGAGTTTATGAATTTATTGCTCATATGTGACATTTCAATCAAATAAAATATTCTCATATATTTGTACTGTGAATTGAATGTTGACCATTCTTGATCTTGCTCATAATAAAATAATTTTAAGTTTTGACAAGTCAGAGGTTGAATCTTCAGGAAAATTTGATTGTATAAGCTTATATGGAACTTGTAACAAAGTTATAATAAGCTGCTCTCGGTGCATATAGTAGATAAATAAAAGTTTATTATTGTATTTCAATGCTGTGGCTGCAGGGAGTCGCTCATGTGCATTTAATCCAGGCCACGTAATTTTCTCATTCATTCAGATGCATTTAACATGTTTAAAATTGTCATTCATGCCATATAAGTTTTGCAAGAAACTGCCACTGAACCTATTTGAATTTTTATAACTTTTCACAACACGTTACACCTGTATCTTCTGTTATTTTCAGATTTAAAAAAATGTGTTTTGTGGGAGACTCAACATACAATGCATGAATGTACATACATGTATACCAATATTTAGTAAATAACATCATCCTAGCTGTACTCCAGTCCGTGTAGATGAAATGTTTATATAGGAGTCACATATGCTAACATGTAGCAACATTTCAGTGGCAATATGTTTCAAGTGGGCTAACGTCCAATCCATTATAGGTTATCAAAATTCACTATATTTTAATGATTTGTTTATTGTTGCAGGTACTTGTATGTAGTATAGAAACCCATTATGGTCATGTTGTATTCCTAGTATATAGGTCAAGTGGTACTATTCAAAGGTTTTTTTTTCTCTGTCTGCCCAATAAGCCAAGAATAAACCTGTTCAACAAGGTGACTGTAGTTTTTGTGCACTTCGCTGCCAAGGCTTTCTTGATTTATTTCATCGCATGCTTTTAACTGTAAAACAAACTTTTGTCTCTAATATAAGCGAACCCATTCATAGTTTAACTCTAATCCCTTCTGCAAAGTGTTGGTACATTGTAGAGTTGGAAAAATTCACATTGACCAATATGTAATATAATATCTTGGAACATGCTTCAACTTGCACGTGTACAAGTACCGGTAGTCTTTTTGTTATATTTTTTCCAGCACTTTCCTTCAAGATCAGAATTAGAGTTATCTCCCTTGTTCATACATGTAGTGTACCATTAATAGCTCAAGTATGAACATGTCTTATAATATAGGAGGTCTTATATGAAAGGTGGATTAATTATTGTCAGCTAGAAACAAAAGACTGGAAGGAACAGTTATACCTGTACCTATATAGGTGTATGGTCATATTGGAATCTTCTGAATGTATGGATGGATGGTTGAAATATGTGTGTGATTGCTGAATCAAGCATCAATCTACTAACAAGGTGATACATATACAATAATTGCAGATTTTTTAACTCATCCCCCATCGTTGAAACTTTTTCACTGCTCCCCTCATATCTTCATTGCCAGTATGTTGTACTTAAATGTGAATGCCCATGAACTGTGTCAGAATGTTTGCAATAAATAAAGTTCTATGTTCTGATGTGGACGAAACAGACCCCCCCCCCCACACATACAGACACACCACCATATGTACATACAAAATTTAAGCTGGCAAAACTGACAACTCTCAAAATATGCCATCCATTAGATTGAAATTTAAATCGAAAGTTATCCAGTGATACATGTATTTGAATCTTTCCGATTCGAGAAGTGTTATTTTAATTCCTGTTCTTCTTTATCTTTGACAGGTGTATGTCAACTGGGTGAACTCTGTACTGAGTGACAGTGGGCGCCAGTTGGACGGGATTGGTGATATACAGCAGGGTGAGGTCATCTGTCGTCTTATTGACATCCTCTATCCACGGGCGGATCTATATCACAGAGCCTCTGTAAGTTCACCATCATGTAATGGTTTGTACATGTATAAATCAATGTTTGAACTCTATGAGTCCTTTGATTATTCCGTATGTAATGCCACTTTAACCAGTCCAAAACATAAACCAGGTAAAAGGTATGTGGGTCAGCTATATAACACGGTACAATTGTATCACATAATTCACAGGATATCACATAATTCACAAGGTGTCTCATAATTCACAGTGAGTCACATAATTCATGGTGAATCACATAATTCACAGGGTATCACATAATTCACAGTGTATCATTTAAATTCACAGGGTATCACATACTTCATAGGGTATCACATAATTTACAGCGTATCATAAATTCACAGGATATTCTATAAATTTAGTATCATATAAGTTCACAGGGTATCGCATAATTCACAGGGTATCAGACCCCTCGCTTGAGTAAACCAGAGGGGCGCTCCGCCCCGCCCCCCTCAGAGCGTGCCCGAAAATGCGCCCTGCCCCATTTAGACCGCGCCCCGTCTCTTCCTTAAAGCCGTGCTCTGCTACTATACTTTATGAATACAGGTTGTTTATTTCCGAATTCCATTCCTTCACATCGTTGATCCGCCCCAACTCTAAGAAGGATTAATTTGTCTTATCGAAGGACCGTTACGTAGTTGTGTACGGAAACATTTCTGTCCGCCATATTTGCTTGAAGCAAGGTATTCAAGTACTGGCGTTGTGATTGGCTGGGTCCTGATAAGGCGGTACTGTTAGCCAATCGGAAACCTCGTTACGTTATCTCGAGATTGAAAGCTGTGCGTCGCGGGGAAAACCCCGCTGTTTCACACTGATAATCACCAAAGTTTGAGCGGACTTGTAGATTAAATACCAAGAATAATTACCGGTACTAAGCTCTTTTAATGATAAGTTCGAAGTTTCAATACTTAATCATGTTGACCCTGTTTATTCGTCGGAAGATTGTCCCGGTTTGCAACCTTCAGTCGATTCGTTGGTGATCGCAGCCACGTGGAGACGTCGACTCAGTCTAATTTTATGGGACCGATATTTTCTGCCGCATTATTTCCGAAATTTCAAATTGATTTGAAGCATTATTGAGATATGGCGATATTACGTAGCCCATTTCATCCGAATAGTATAAAGCCCATTTAGCAGTAACAACAACAACAAATTTTCATGCAAATTCCAGTGAAAATTATGAGTATCTTGAAAGAAATAGATCACAGCAAGCTGAAAATTCATATGATCGATATTCAGGCTTCACTGGTGTATGATTTGCACAAATAATGAATATTTGAAGATAAAAACATCTAAATCCATTTGTGAACTTTGACACTTTTTTGGTACGGTACACGCTGCTTTTCAGTAGCATTTTGGCACTACCGTAATAAAGACGTTCTATTTGTCATTATTTTCAAAGATTTCAGTTCAGAAGTTATCGCTCAGAAATTATATACATATGGGATAGGCCTATGGCAAATCAACCTTAATTCTCTCTCTCTCTCTTGATATGATCAGTAAATATTTTTCTCAGTTGACATCTTGTGAATTCCCAAAAAGTGATCCCAGTCATGAGAGCTCTGTGATATATCACATTGTTAGGGAACCATTTTCTTTTTGTCCATTTTACAGAGTATTTAATATTTTATTCATAGCTTGTTTCTGTGAGAAAAAGTCCAAGCTCTACAAATTTCCAGCTATCATCACACTCGCAGTACTCAAATAATGTAATTGATAAACAATCTTGTTTATTTGGGGGCAATTCAAAAACTCTAAGGTCCCATACACATCAACATGATGAAAAACCATGATGGAGTGCCCAAATAAAACCAAACCTTAATTTTTAATTACATTTTCACTGTTTGAGTTTGTGATTCAGGACATCGTTGCTAACCGTGTGTAAATCTATAATATACTGTAATCTGTGGTTTCAACTAATCAGCATATAATCGTTTCTCACTTCATTTGTCATGGTAAAATAATCATCATTTTAATTAGAAATTGAGGGTACTCTATATTGAATGTAGGTGCCACTCCTCCTAATCCAATCTGATTAAAATCTGATCTAAAAAGAAACACTCTTCATCTTGCCTGTGGCTTGGACTGAGACACAGGTTTTCATGCAGATCCAGGATATTTTCTTCTCTCGAAACCATGATGATTGACCTTCGTTGTACATTAATAATAGAATTTAGATATTTTGATCAATTCCAGGAGACATTTCTCTGTTGAATCTAGAGGTCAACCGGTCTTCCCCACACAGTTGTGGCCTAACATTGACGTTTTCAAACATACATCCATAAATCGAGGAGAAGCTCTATGATTGGTCGTTGGTCATGACTCAGAACATGGAGACGGGGGGTGGGGGATTCAGATTTACGTGACTGTAAATTAGGGAGTGCTTACTGCAGATCTAATTTTAAGCAGATTCCTGTGTATCATCCTTTCAATCCATTCTTTCAATGCATGTGGTCGACAGAAATGAATGCTGATATTAGAAAATACCGATACCGCCGCCGCGACTCATAGTGCCTCCGACATGCCCTTTTATTCCTCGTCCGCACAAAAAGTGCCCCTTTTCAACAGACTAGCACCCTGCCCCTTTTTTTTTCAAGGTAGGGGTCTGGGTATTACATTAATTCACAGGGTATCATGTAAATTCACAGGGTATTCCATAAATTCACAGGGTATCAAATAAATTCATAGGGTATTCCATAAATTAACAGGGTATCAGATAAATTCACAGAGTATTTCATAAATTCACAGGGTATAAAATAAATTCACAGAGTATTTTATAAAATAACAGTGTATCATAAATTCACAGGGTATTCCATACATTCGCAGGGTATCAAATAATTCACAGGGTATTCCATACATTCGCAGGGTATCAAATAAATTCACAGGGTATTCCATAACTTCCCAGGGTATCCTATAAATTCACAGGGTATCCATAAATTCACAAGGTATCAAATAAATTTACAGGGTATTCTATAAATTCACAGGGTATCAAATAAATTCACAGGGTATTCCATTAATTCACAGGGTTGGTATCACATAAGTTCACAGGGTATCACATAAATTCACAGCCTATCGCATCAATTCGCAGGATACCACATAAATTCATGGGCTATCACATAAATTTAAATACTATCTCTGTCAAAAGTATCATATAGGTGTAATTGAATGATGAAAGTTTATTTTGGTTCATTTTGTACCAAAAATGAACTCTTTCATCCTTTGAATACACCTACTACTAATACTTGGATTATTTGTCCCTTTCATACACATGATTATAAAAGGCCTGACAAGAACTGTGACATTCTCAAAGAGAGCATGAATACTGATGCACTGTCATGTTTTTCGTTTAATTTATATGATACTGTGCAAGTTTTTGCTATCACATGTACATGTATGTAGCGGGAGATCAATTCATAAAATTTTATTAAATTATGTTTAATATTCCTCCGCTTATCATCAAATCTTATCATGAATATTACATGGAATGTAAAGGTCAGTGCAAGCGACTAAATCCAACAGCTTTGTCAGCAGAAAGTGTTTGCCGCACAACTTTGCGACATCGAGGTGATAATTAAAAGAATTCATAGGAACTGGTCGTGTGATAATATTTGTAGGTGCAGCCACTTCAACATTATACGATGAGTAAACCTATGACCAAAACCATACTTGTGCTAATTATTGGCTAAAAAGCACATATCATTTGTGATTCAGTCGATCATACCGATTGCTCAAAATTCCACTGTGAAAATCGAAACAGCCTGATACGAGTCCCCAGGATGGTCCGTTTTCCTTGTACAGCCTCAGTCAGGAATTTCAATTGATCCTTGCAGTAATTAGGGTGTAACCATGTACTTTGGGATTATGCCCTTATGCTGACTGTTTGTCATACTGGTACTCAGTAGGAATTTGTGATGATAGGATTATAACCGATTATGGAGCTTTAGTTAATACCTAAATATTAGCACCGTAACTTAACTGTAGTAATTAAGTAGGCCAAATACCAAACTGTATGTACATTTACATGTAGTTTATTGGCAGTTAATTCCTATTTCTTCTAATTATTCAGACGGCAAAACTCAACTTCAGGCATCTGCAGAGAGAAATTTTGCTAACTTTCTGTAAATTTCACTATCTTTTCAGTTCTTAGGATAAAAAACATATCCATGCTACAATATTTAGCCTCAGTTGACATAAATATGTTTTATTTCTGCTTCTAAATCTAAAAATACTGCTCAAAAAATTTGAAGAAATAGGGTACCTGTACAGCTGTAAAGATTGCTAGTTATGTTATTGCTGGTTATTTGAGTGCTAGTTATGTGAGTGCTAGTTATGTGAGTGCTAGTTATGTGATTGCTAGTTATGCGATTGCTAGTTATGTGATTGCTAGTTACGTGATTGATAGTATTGCGATTGCAAGTTATGTGATTGCTATACATGTATATGCAATTGCTAGTGAGTGCTAGTTATGTGATTGCTAGTTATAGATTGCTAGTCATGCATTTGCTAGTTATGTGATTGCTAGTTATGTGATTGCTGGTTATGTGATAGCTACTTATTCGTTCACTGGTTATGCGATTGCTACTTATGTGATTGCTAGTTATGTGATTGCTAGTTATGCGATTGCTAGTTATGTGATTGCTAGTTACGTGATTGATAGTATTGCGATTGCAAGTTATGTGATTGCTATACATGTATATGCAATTGCTAGTGAGTGCTAGTTATGTGATTGCTAGTTATAGATTGCTAGTCATGCATTTGCTAGTTATGTGATTGCTAGTTATGTGATTGCTGGTTATGTGATAGCTACTTATTCGTTCACTGGTTATGCGATTGCTACTTATGTGATTGCTAGTTATGTGATTGCTAGTTATGCGATTGCTAGTTATGTGATTGCTAGTTACGTGATTGATAGTATTGCGATTGCAAGTTATGTGATTGCTATACATGTATATGCAATTGCTAGTGAGTGCTAGTTATGTGATTGCTAGTTATAGATTGCTAGTCATGCATTTGCTGGTTATGTGATTGCTAGTTATGTGATTGCTAGTTATGTGATTGCTGGTTATGTGATAGCTACTTATTCGTTTACTGGTTATGCGATTGCTACTTATGTGATTGGTGGTTATGCAATTGCTAGTTATGCCATTGCTAGTTATAGATTGCTAGTTATGCATTTGCTGGTTATGTAATTGCTAGTTATGTGATTGCTAGTTTTGTGATTGCTAGTTATGCATTTGCTGGTTATGTAATTGCTAGTTATGTGATTGCTAGTTATGCGATTGCTAGTTATGTGATTGCTAGTTATGTGATTGCTAGTTATGCGATTACTACTTACGTGATTACTGGTTATGTGATGGCTAGTTATGTGATTGCTAGTTATTCAATTGCTGGTTATGCGATTGCTAGTTATGTGATTGCTAGTATTGCGATTGCTAGTATTGCGATTGCAAGTTATGTAATTGCTAGTTAAGCAATTGCTAGGTATTCGATTGCTAGTTATGCACTTGCTAGTTATACAATTGCTTGTTATGCGATTGCAATTCATGTGACTTTCCTCTTTCTTTTGCAGACCTTGAAAGATAGAACATCTGTGAGTTATTTAGAGCAGGCTGTAAACTATCTGAAGGATAATGGTGTGAAGGTGAACTTTACCAGTGAGGGTGAGTCAGTCTCTTCTTTTCCAAAGGTTGATCACTCTGCAACATACGGTAATCCCTCTAATAATTCAATCCCCATCTCAATATTCAATCATCCCCAATATTTAAGACAAAATCAATTGGTGGGTCTAATAAATTTCTAAAATCATTGAGATAATAAAGAAATAATTCATTATATCCATGATTTTGAACTGTTTTTCAACTTTCTGTTCTAATAAATTTGACCCTTCCCCAGATGGGTGGACAATTATTAGTAAGTAAATGCCCATGCAAAACAACAGCAGAGTGGTTTGGTGGCTGTTGTAATCATTTTCTTGATGAAACCATGATTAGAAAACTTGATGAAATTAATAATGTGTACTTGTTAGTATGTGTACATGTATTCTTGTTTTCCATTTCAGATATTTACCATGGTGATATCAAGTCCATCTTGGATTTGTTATGGGTCATAATTCTAAACTTCAGTATTCACAAAAAAGGTAAATTTCCATACTTCAAAAACATTACATTACTTACGTGACATATTCTTTAAGAACTTCATAAGATCGGGTTACTTGATTATATAAAACACCAAAGTTGACTTCAAAGTTCAATTGAAGAAAGCATGAAAGGAAGTTGCGATTATTGATACTTTAACTTCCTCTTACAATTATTATTTTGTCTGGTCTTAATTTTTCTTTCCTATTTTCCAATTACTTTATCACTGCATATTTGATTCACATACTATTTTAAATGGTCATAAGAATGGGGTTTTTTTCAACCATCAGCTCTCATCAACTTAAACTGTTAAAAATGAGAATGGATATTCCTCTGACATATTTCATTTATTGCTGTTTTTCACTCGTGTTTATTTTTGATATTGCAGAAAGAAGTGCTAAAAAACGAACGATAAGAAATGGGAAAAAACTGATATTAAGGTGGTGTCAAAGGCAACTTCCTGATGGGAAATGGGACCTTAAACAATCAATTGTCAACAAGTATGTCCATTTATCTCCCTAGTATAATCCGTGGAGTGTCCTACTCCTCCTCCTCCGCTTTACTCGCTGCACAGCGGGTCGCATAGGTGTGGCTTGGGATAGGGTGGGGCGAGAGACCTGGGGTTTTCGCTACCTGAGATTCCATGGGCCAGGCTTGCATCCTACAGTAGAATGGGTCGACTGCGCGTGCGCGATGAGAAGTAGTATAGAAAGGGCACCCTTGCTTGCACCCTACAGTAGAATGGGTCGACTGCGCGTGCGCAATGAGTAGTACGCGATGAGTAGTATAGAAAGGGCACGCGATCTCCCTATCCCTATAAACTAACCCATGGGGGTGAATGAACCCATGGGGGTGAATGAGCACTCGTAATAATAATCTGAAAACTCAGTCATCCATTTGTCGCCAATCTCAGTGGTCCATTCTCAACAAACTCATTGGCACTCCCACCAAACTCACTGATCCATTTTCACCAAACTTGTTGGTGTATTCTTACCAAACTTGGTGGTGTATTCCTACCAAACTCATTGGTCAAACTCTCCAAACTTGGTGGTCCATTCTCATCAAACTTGCTGGTCTATTCTACCAATCTCACTGATCCTTTCACACCAAACTCTGTGGTCCATTGTCACTAAACTCAATGCTCCATTCTCACTAAACTCGGTGATCCCTAATTCCTACCAAACTCAATGGACCATTGTCATCAAATACCCTGATCCATTTTCACCAAACTCGGACCATGTCATCAAACTCAGTCATCCACCATCATCATAGTCCGCAATCCATTGTCACCCAGCACAATGATCCATTGTTATCAGACTCAGTAGACCATTGCTACCAAACTCAGTGATAACGAAGCATAATGAGCCATTTTCAGAACAATGGCTCTGTCAAAATCTCAAGTGCATGATGAACTTTCTTCCAATTTGGAGGTAATTTGTTTGGTGCACACGATAATTATGGCTGGGATCATATGAGGCCTTCATGGAACATCAACTTTGGGGTATACAGACACAATATTGTAACCAAAACAATACTATAGGATTTTGAATAGATTGAATCACATGTGAAGCATGAAACACATTCTGACTAACTTTTCAAATTATCTTGCAAGGATTTGTATTCCTGTATATTTTTTCTTACATTTTTGACATGGTCAGATATGTGAAGAACCCCTTGGAATGCAGAAAATGCCCAGAACATAGCCTAGGGTAACAAGTATTTTCCATACTGCCTCCCAGTTTTGAAGAGCTTTGTATGCCAATGAAAAGCCCAAATATAACTTATGATCAGTACATAATGTGGGCAGAGAAAAATATCCAGTAAAATTCCTCGTATGGATTCTTCAGATGGACTGTTCTTAACATTGATTTTACAATTGAGTTTGACGATGTTGACGATACATATACTGCACTATTTTCACAGTTTGTGCCTTGGAGATAACTTCTCACTGCTGCTACGGAAATTTACTGATGTTGATTACAACACACAGGTAAGTCACAGATGTTCAGTTTCACTGATGATTCACCTATGTAACTGACACTCCTTTATGTGAGGAGGTAACGTTCATCTCAAACCTGAGTCAGATCGTCAAAATATCTAAACATATACAATGTAAATTTTGAGCCCTGGCATGCAATTCTGGAACAAAAAACTGAGCAACAGGAATGGGCAAGGGGGATTGCTGAAATTGGTGTATGGAAATGAAACATTTTCATAACCTAGAACAGAAAATGATTTTTCTTTTTTTTAAATTAGCTTGTGAATGTTGTACAAGAGACTGAAATTACTGGAAAACAATATGAATATACCACTTGTCCCGCTCTTCTGTAAGAATATAAACCATCGTTTTATAGCTTACCCAAGATTTGACATATATATACCATTATAAATGTACAATGAAGGTCTATATTTGTATCAGAAGAAGAATATATTAATAATACTTCCTAATTTCTTCACTTCAGCAGCTCTGTCATTATACTTCCTTTTATTTTCAGGATAGAACTTCCGGTCTCTCTAAACTTCTGCAAGAAATTGAATCCAAGTACAAAATAAAGAAAGAAATAATTCAGTAAGTATTACCAGGCTAATATATGAAGTTGAAAGTATTCCTGATAAAGAGATTATTCAATGTCTTATGCATTTATCAAATAGCAATCATGCTTGCACCCCTTTTGGCTGTGTATACTATTATAGACACATACGCAAAATAATACACACTGCACCCATATGATCAGTTTGTGTAGTACAGGTTTATGGTCAAGGTTATCAGTGTTCATCCGGAACGTCTAGGGCAAAGATATATGATACAAATGGATAATAAGATATATCAATACTAAGCGAAGACAATCAAGCAGGAAATGATGTTTGAATTAATCATTCATTATGAACCTGTACCAGGATCATTGTAAAAAATGACATAGAATTTCCTGTACCAGTTATTTCGAAGTTGCCTACAATGTAGGCTGGTCGATAAAATCAATTTCTAGCCTCACAGTCATTGACACGTAATTTTTTTAGCACCGCATCAACCCAAACCCCCCCCCAAAAAAAACTGTTTTTCCAAAATAATATACTTGAACATTGGCTCAAAGAGAGTTGTTTTGTTTGCACGAAATAGTACTGTCGAATGGTGGCTCTTAAAGTACCTGCAAGAACATTGTTGGTTTCATGTAAACTCTATTGCTTCGTTAGAGATAATGGATATATTTGATCAGCGCAAAAGAAGAAGAAAAAAGCCTCCCTCTCTCATCATTTTTTTTTCTTCTTTTTTTTCGAAAAAGGTGCCTGTGAAGCTAGAGATTCATTTTATTCAGGCTAATATATTTGTACAAACCTGAAAGTAGGCTCAGAACATTTTCAATAACACCCCTATCTGACAAAATAGGTATGGTCCAGTATCAGAAGAGTTCCACTTGAAGCAAAGAGATGAATCCGTCTGCTTCTTTCTCTTGGGGAGTTGATTTGAATTAGTCTCATTTGAATTGGATGCAAACATCCAAATACATAATATGTAACTGTGTATATCACTCTTGTAGGCCTGATGAAGTTGTTGATGGTACGGTAGATGAACACAACTTGCTGATATACTTGTCACTGCTGCGTCAACGGGTGAGTCACTTGATCAACCTTTCCGACAGCAAATATCTGTCTTGTGGTCCACAGATATTTACGCAAAAAGATCGCAGTAACTCAGCACATGACTAAAGCAGCAATATTCTGGTCAACACTGGATCAGTAACATCGATAAAGCCTAATTCCAGGCCTGTAGCCTGGATATCTTCAGGAGTGGTTCACTTCGCATCAAAACGACACATCATGGGGTTTGCTGTGTAAGAGAAAGGGGCACATAAGGGAGTTCACATTTGTCTGATAGGGGCATTTGTATGAGAAAATTATATTTTCGATTCGAATTTTCAACATTAAAGCGAGTATTTTTATTGTTTTATGAAGAGAAATGAAAGAGCCTCCAGTTTCTGAGTATGTTCGTTGTGTAGTCATTCAACATTTTACTCTTATGTTCATAGCATACTTTATCTTCAATTTCTGACAACATAAAGTGTATTCCTACGAAGTAGGCTCTCATTTGCAAATTGTCCGGTAATGAGTCAAGTGAGTGAGTCCATCCGAATCCTTTCGTCGGCAAAATAAGGAGAACCGTTGATATTAGAGCCTTGATTTTTGGCATGAATGTGCATTAGGGGTTCTGAGCTGACCTATTTTTGATGAACATTACACTTGGACCCCAAGTCATCTAGGTGATGTATAACATTACGGTTGGACCCCCAAGTCATCTTCCTCACCCTACTTCGTAGGTCCTGTGACGTTAGTTACACTACTCATGTTTTCAACCATTGTTCAATTATATTCATATAAAATAACAATTTATGTGTCCTTTATAGGTGGATGTTAGCTACGGATCAGATGAATCTTCAGAAGAATCTCTCTTGTCTGAATCCTCCCTCAATCTAACAGTGGACGGTTCCAGACTTCCTTCTGTGAGTATTTAAATGAATGAAGTCCAGGATATCAGACCATTCCATTTTGAACATGTCGGTGGCCAGAGTGTGATAAATTTCTGTTGTTTCACTATTAGTGCTGTGACTAAATACATAATATTTGAATCTGTGGAATAAATACTTCCAGTAAACTCATTGGTTTTTCCTGGGCAATATTTTAGCTTTCATTACACATGATTTTATTTTAGACAAACACAATTTTTTTTTTTATTTATCTGATAATTCCATAACATTACTGTGTATAATACATGACCATACATTTTATATTTCTTGTGTCAGATGTTTAGTAAATTTAATGCAATTTCCTGTTAACTAAATCAACATATATTCTTATACAGGAACTTGAAAAGAACTTTGGTGAGCAGAATTCCTCAGCAAAATATCGATCTTCACCGAGATTCGGACGATCACCCAGTCCAAGCGTGGAGCCATTGTCCGCCATTTTGAAAAGTTTTGCGCATGGTGATAGCCCTAGTTCCAGGGAAAAACTCACAAATACGCCTGCCAGAAAAGCTGTATCATTTTCCCCACATTCTGACAATATGGTGGATGTTCAGTCCAGGTCTTCATTCTCGACCGATGACGACCAAAAGTCTCGAGTTAACGGAATGGAAGATATGCATTCTAGATCCAGACAAGAAAGCCCTAGCCCAGTCAGAAATAGAAACGGTAGATTTTCCAGTGGTTATTCTCCAAGCAGATATGCGAAGAGTTTTGAAATACCACCCGAAAAAAAGCGGGAGCTGGAAAACCGAATGAGAGCTATGAACGGTACTCATTCTTCATATAATTCCCCAAGCCATCCCACGTCTGACACCAACGGCTTTTCAGAGGACACTTCCGATTGGTTCTCTTCTGACCTGGAATCACAGAGCACTGTCCAAGGTAGTCCTGCGCAGAGAAAGCCTGTAGGAGATCCAGACTCGGCGAGAAATGTAGGCAAACTTTCTGGTGCTATTAACAAGAAAGTTATAGAGATAATTCCAGGATCTGAATCCACAGAAACGGACCAGTCCATGGATGAAAGCTTGGTACAAAAAAGAAATTTGGATAGTAAATCTGTTCCCCAGTCTTCTTGGACCTCTGAAAAACCATCGAGTAAGTCACAGTATCCTGCTCCGAACATACCAGGGCTGCAAGGACAGAACTATTTTAGTGGCGGAAACAATTTTCGTATTCCAGTCGGTGGTGTTCCGATGTTTGGTATGGGTGCTGGACCATCAGTAGTGTCTGGATATGGAGGTGTGCCCCTGTTTCTGCTCCCTGGGCATGGTCCCGAAGTTACTCAACTTCTCGAGGCATTGCAACGACAACAGCATGTTGAACACGGCCCTGCCAATATGACTGATGGAGCAATTTCAGTGGGTGATGACTCGAGAAATGATTCGAGAAACAACGAGTCGCGATTTGAGACCAGTGAACAAATATCGGAAGATGGACAGGGAGAGTATTCTAACTTGACTGGAGGGTCATCATCATTCTTCAATTCTCCTCAGAAAAGGGACAGGAGTGACAAGGTGAATGATTCTGAAACAGAATTGAAGCAGATTACAGACTTCAATAATTATCCTACTCCTCCTGCTATTTCTGCTAAACAACAAAATGAAAGGGTGGCAGGCAGAGATTCTCCTCATGAAATTCCAAGCCTGCCACATTCTCCACATAAACCCGAGAAGCCTGTCGCACCTTTCGAAGATGATACACTTAAAAAAATCCAGCATCTAAGAGAGGCCCTCCAAAACCCTAATCAGAGACTCAAGCCAGAAAGTAGCCTGGATGGGGACAAACAATACAGACGTGATTTACATAGTGATGACTTGACGACTAACCGAGACAAATATGGTAGGGAGTCACATGATAATAGGGCCACTCACAGAGAAAGGCAGGCAGAACACTCTTCTATTTCCCACATTAAGTCACCACCAAGAAACGAGAACTTGAACGAAAGCTGGAAAGGCCGAGATGAAGAAGAACTGAGCAGGCATACAGACTCTAATTATGATAGAGCTTCATCTAGATATTCAGATAGAGGATCAAAAAGCCGAGAGCAGGATAACCTTGTTCCTACAGATCATAGAGATTCTGATCATGATAGATCTTCAACTAGATATTCAACGGAAACGAGAAGTCGAGAACAAGACAATCTTCTCTCTAAAGATCTCGTTCAGATGTTGACGAATGAAATGAAAGATCTTAAATCAAAAGTGGACACACTGGAGCGATCACACGGAAATGCAGAGTTTGAAAATGTAGACCAGTTAAGGAGGGATCAGCTGTTTGAGAGAAGCAGCAGATCTCCACAGAGGTCGCCCCAAAGGTCACAGACACATTCTCCACACAGGTCACCAACACGCTCTCCACACAGATCACCAACACGATCTCCACACAGATCGCTTTTGCACCCATCAGAAGAGAACAGTTCAAATGTTTTTGAGGCAAGTAAACGTGCAAGGGATAATGTGGAAGATCTCGTTTTAACAATGCAAACTCCTTTGAGTCGAGGAAAACCTCCGAACAATCCGTATCCAAGGAAATCTCAGGAAAATAAAGTTGAACCGGATACACAGGGTAGGGAGCAGGACCGGAGAGATTTGTTGTCGAGACCGCTGATGGCATTAAACAATTTCAGATCACATTCTGAGGACAGGTTTGACAGAAGGAATTTACGTCCGCGAAATTCCTGTGACAACGAGGAATGGAAGTCGCAGAGTTTCCACGGTGATTTTGACAGGAAAAACACAGAAGCTGATGATTATTATAGAAATCGGTCAAAAAGCCTGGAGGACCTTTCAGGCAATAAGATTCTAACCAGCATATTAACCGAGGATGAGCTCATTGTCAAGCCACCACCTGCGGCACCTATCACTTATGGCTACAGTAGCCCTGTGCATAGAATATCCTCGGATATCTGGGGTATCGACATGAAAGATCTGGAGAACCTGGAACCGGGCCGACAAAAAAAATGGAAGAAAATGACAGAGGCTAAAAAATTCATGACCGACAGCGAGATAATTGAGCTCAAGCAATGTCTGGCGAGTGCTACCATGGAAAATGAGATCTTAAGGGCCAAAGTCCACAATGCCAGTCACGAAATTGGTGAGAAATTGACAAAAGTTGCAGCGGTCCTGGAAGAGACCAAATTGTCCCTTATTAAAACACAGGCGGAAAATGAAGAACTGAAGACCAGCTTGCAGAGAGAGCGAGAGAAGGCGGTAACGGCGGAGGTCCGAGCTCGAGATTCGGAAGCTGCGCTTCACAAGGCTAACTTTGAAAATGATCGTCTTGAGGTAGAACTGAGGGAAGCCAACTTTCTGCTACAGGGAATGGACAAAGATGGTGTACATAAGCTGGAACAGGAGAATGAAATTTTGCGACGGAAACTCAACATGGCTGCCACAGAGGAAAAGAAAGTCCTGGAGGTAATTTTAGCTGAATATACAGAATTACATTATACATGTAAAAGCTAAAAAAAAAAGAAGATAATTCTGCAAGATAATTACAAGGTAGTATCACGAGATGTTCAATGAAAATGTTTATATTTAGGAACATCTCACAGCCATAAAGAAATAAAAGTAGCTTAAGAGGTTTCGTTACCTTTTCTTAGAAGTCACCCGATATATCTCACAAAACCTACATTTACGATACACAAATGAACATTCATATGAACTCAAAATGAATAGGCCTAACCCATCTAGAATATCCCTCACAATGGATGGTCAAAATATTAGATTTTTGGAATGTGCTCTTTTTCAAGTACATGTAGTAATTCAATATAAGACTGTTATTTAGCTTTTTTTAGGGGAGCTAACTCTTTTGCATGTCAAAGGTACCTTTTTTGTTCTAATTTTTCGAACAGAATTTTTAGGCTGAGAATCAGTAAAAACATCTTCAAGTCAACTGAGCCTAAATACTGTGGCATGGATATGTTAACCCAAGAACTGAAATGATAGCCAGTGAAATCTATAGAATTTTATTAGATTTTCTCTCTGCAGATGCCTGAAGTGAAGTTTTGTCATCTGAATAATGAGAAGAAATACAGTAGCAAACCCCTTTAAATATCAACAAGCAGCCAGAGGATGCTAGGTCCCCCGCCAAAATGGCAGCAATATTTATAAGCGCTGTCGGTTTCAGAAGATATTCATGAGGATGGCAACAGCTACTTCACAGGCGTGAGAAGCAGAGGGGTCTTTCCACCTTCCCAGGTTTTGAGATCAACTCCGAATGGCTGACTGAATGTTGATTGCTACTGTAATATATTTTCTTTACCATGTAGCATAAAAATTATGTAACCGAAATGCAACCCCAAGAGACAACTCATGGCATATTATCTGCAAACTAAATTTGACAAGAATATGAAGGCATCCTCAACCTATTGCCCAGAAACCAAATTTAGACTTTGCCACAAGGAGGCACCACCTGTAGGTGCAAGCAGGCAAAACACAATCCCAAATGACATCTCATGTCATGGTATCGGCATATGAACTTTGAGACTCATGAAGAGGGGTCCTCAAGTTATTGCCGGTACTAGATGCCCACCGGTGTTCATGTTATTTGGGGCGGGTCACATATGAATACAAAATTTGAGAATAATCTGATGAGCAGTTGCCAAATTATTGCCCGGAAACAAATTTTTCCACCAGGAGACGCCACCTGTAGGCAGAAGCGGGAAAAATACAATCCTAAGGAACATGGTATCGTGGGGACATCTGCATACCAAATTTGAGAAGAATCCGATGAGGGTCCTCAAGTTATTGCCCAGAAACCAAATTTAGATTTTGACACCAGGTGACGCCACCGCTAGGCGCAAGTCAGTGAAATGCATTATCAAGCGACATCTTATGTCACGGTACATTCATACAAAATTTGAGAAGAATCCGATGGTCAGTTCTCAAGTTATTACCTGGAAACGAATTTGTGATGTTGCCACCAGGTGGCGCCACCTGTGAGTGCAAGTGAGCGAAAGGCAATCCCAAGCAACAGCTCCTGTCATGGTAAATGCATGCCAAATTTGAGAAGAAGCCGATGAGCCGCAACGTTTCTCATGTTACCCAGAAAGTTATCACTTGCAGCATGGAA